>JABMIG010000488.1:0-57548 GCA_013187285.1 Cyclotella cryptica
CCTTCATCGGCGGTATTCGCTTCCGACAGAGAGGATGACACAACAAATGACATTGGCGATGACGACGATGATGGAGGGATAAAAGACTTTGAATCACGACGAATGGACATCGTTCGCATTCTACAAAACACATATTATAGAAGTCTCAACGAAAATGATGATGGCGGGAATGACGGCTTCGAAGAATCCATAGGGAATGGCATTCGTTCGACGGGAAAAACCGCCACATTGGACGAAACCACGGGAAGAGTCCTCAATTTACCGCTGTGGCGAGTTGGTTGGGTGGAAACCCGGGAGGAGGAATTGTTTGAATGTTCATGAGGGACAATACACGCATATGTTTGAGACCATTCTTTCAAGATCATCTACCTCTAAGGGGGTTGATGATGGCTCGGGGGAGGGACCGCTTTATTTTGGTCATTTGTATCTACCTGGTGGGAGTGCGTCCAGCAGATCGGGTCAGGAGAAGTATCAACTCAAGACGTGGAAGGAAGAGCTCTCCGATGAGACTAGATTTGATCTGTCCCTTCTCAACACTTACAAGGGAATGATTATGTCAATGATAGATCTGCAGTCATTGGGTGTCTGATGCAAATTGTTGACCATCGTAGAATGGACGATGGAAGATTGATTATTTTGGTTCAAGCGGTCGAACGATTCGTGGTGGACGAAATAATAGAGACCAAACCATACGCCGTGGCAAATGTCCAAATATTATTGGACGAAGAGGAGCTGCCCTGGAGTAAAAGTGCCAATTTACAAGTTGAAAATAATGTTGTCGAAGGAGGGAACCTGTCTTCTGACAATGCCAAGAGGGCCATCGATGAGAATTTTTGCAAATATGTACGGGGAAGTGCTGTGTCTGCATCCTTCTATTACCATTCTTACGAGTTTGATAAACCCAAGCTTCCTATTTCTAGAAGTGTTGATGACAAAAGCGAGGAATATATATCGAAAGATGATATTCCTTGGATAGGCATCTCTAAACTTCTACCCTTTGCGCATTACTCTACCGATGATGTTTCTTTGACTCGTGCCAACGAAAAAGAGAAAATGCCGAAAATCGTTATCAGTCACAAGCAGTGGGTTTGATGGTGGAGAATCAACTCTCGAACAACAGCTGCAAAACGGAGGCATCCTATGGAATCCTTCTCCAATCATGTCATCCGATGTTGTCATTCGTAGATCGCAAGACCTTAACAATTGCGATTCGTTGGAAACACTGCTGTGGTTAGCATTGGATGACTTTTGTCGTGCGACGAGATTTGTGCCTCCCGAGGAAGTATTGTGTCTGATCCCACCCGAAATGGATTACTTAGGAATCACCCCTAAGACGACTCTGTCACCAAAGTACCCAAAACTTCGAAGACAACGGCGGTTGAGTTATTTAGCACCTGCATTGATTGAGAACTTGGAGGTTGGCAAGGGAATGAGACAAGTGTGGCTGAATACCCCAAGTACTAGAGCAAGATTACGGGGGCTTTGGAAAGATTCGATCATTTGAACAATGAGCTTATGGGGCAGTTTAACTAATTCCAATTCACTATTTCGAAAGGACTGATCAAGAATATGTCAGGAGATCAGGAGTCTGCTAACAACAATAAGATAACGAAGGAGTCAACTTGTCACAAAATCCCCGTGCTCCCGCACACTTCAGCAGCTCTATTTCAGAAAAGTGTAATACAGTAGGTCTATTGGCAAGTAGGGGTGGTAGCGCCTGTTTGCAACACATCACAATATTCTTTACAGTCTTGTTGGTCACGACGCTCCCTAACCGGAATCAAGAAATGAGTGGCTACATTGACCAACCACTCCCATAAGCATTTTACGTGAGTGTTTGAATCCAGTGATAATGTTCTCTCTTACTTTATTCTACTTTCACCTGAGGACTTGAAACCTTTTTGAATTTATCCCTGTTGTGTTCGAAACGGACTAGAGAGATCTCAGTATTGGTCATGTAGGCAGTCTCTTTTCGTCTGTGGTCCACGTTCTTTTCTCTTCTGATCGTCGTAGCAGATCATAATTTTTGTCGTAGAGATGATCTCATAGCTACTAGAAACAGTCCGTGTTGTTTTGATACGGCGTTGGCAGATGATAAAATGGATCAGGGCAGTGATTGCTTTGCAGCTTTTGTCTGCGGAATACTAGCCTTAGTCTCGGGCGCACCCCTCAAGTTATTGCCATCAACGCCCCCAATAAATTGAAGCTTTGCAATGGTGAAAAGTGGATCCGTGTTCACAACTTGGCTTCCTACGATAGTCGAACACTCCGCCATTGCAGAATTGCCGGCGTTGTCGGTTGCCGTAACTTGAACAAGGTAGAGACGAGATTTCTTGGGTGATGAAATCTTGCATTTCCCATTGTTACCAGTTTTACATACACTATTCTCGGCCCAAATAGATGGGATTGAACCATAAAGTGGCTCGGAAATTGATACCATCTAGTTTGGGGTGGTCAGCACGTTTCGCTTTGAGTACAGGAAATTTTGACTTGCAGAAAAGAAACTCTTCTTACCTCCTCGCCTGTCTCGACAACCTCATTGCTCAGCACTGTGATTGTCACTCCCAGATCCTCAGTTTTAGTGCATTTGCCGCCTGCATCATAAGCAACGTAGGTCAACTTGAGATCAGTGAAGACTCCAGCTCCGTTTCCAGTCAGCTTCTGAGTCCCAAGGTTACACTCGACATGAGGGGGATCGCCATCAATTCCAATGTTTTCGATTACCAACACAGTAGCATCCTCGTCAGGGCGTTCTCCGCACCCTTCAGCTATGGCAGTGATCAATACGTTAGTTGAACAACTTTCATCTTCCGTGTGGTCGAACTCGATTCTAACTTTTTTGCAATCGTCAGTAGCTGTCACAAGTCCAGAAGAGGCGAAGCACCCCTCTGCCTCTGATGCAGAGGCATGCGTTTTGCTACGGCAGTGAAGGATCGCTTCAACGGCATCAATCTCAGGCGGAAAAATGTCTTCCTCACATTCATCAATCTGCTTATCTGGGTCACAATCATCTGGAAACAGAATATTTTAAACGATTGCTTTAGTAGTCATGAACAACTGAAGAAGACATTCCAAAGGAAGCGAGCTCACTGTCTAGTCCATCACATCCATAACCACGTTGGAGCTGGAGCACTGCTTCGAATGGATGGCGACAAGCAAGTTCTTGGAGGGCAAAGCGGGAATTCTCGTGAATAGCTTCAACAAGGACAAATTGTACGTATCCATCAAGGTATGAACACACGTCGTTCATGTGATTAAAAAGTTTTGCTGCAGCTTGAAGGATGAACTGAACTATCTTAATTGGAATATTGAGGAACTCAATCACTGCATCTCCAGCTGCATCTAGTAACTTATCTATTATGTCGAACGCAGGTGTATACCATGCTAGTTCACCTTCAAATTCTGAATCGCATCCAGACCCCATGTGGATGCTCCCTTTGAAAGTCATTGTAAAAACGTGAGTTTGGTTGAGAATTAGGTCATCTTGCAAACATTAATGCCGTACCGTCGCGTGTCTCTCTACAAACACGGAAGAAAACAAGGCAAACAGATGAGGCAAGACAACATGAAATGTAGCAAAGACTGAAGACTGCTTCGAAACGCTTACTTGATTGGAAGAACTTCGTTTCTCAGAGATGGCAAATCTCCACAACCCGGCACGCTGATATCACAGCCATAAAGGAAGAAGCCAACAATGGTTTGGAATATGTCAACAATAGCACCCATAACTGTCTGGAGAACGCCTCCTGCGCTCCATGGATCAAAGGCTTGGACAAATCCAAAACTCATAAGAAGAGGACTCGTTGATGGATCCACCAAATCAGCAACGGCATTGGAATAGACAGTGTTATCCAGAACTGACTGAAATACCGAACCTGCACCTCCCAACGAGGCAAGATTGCTAACAATTTCTGTTACTAGAGGCGTGAGGAGCTCATCCTAGCAGATGATGAGTAGTTTAAATGCGCGAGAGCTCTTATCAAACTAGGTGCTTTCACGGAATTCAACAGGGCGCCTTCATCGGCGGTATTCGCTTCCGACAGAGATTATGACACAACAAATGATGACAACGATGATGGAGGGATAAAAGACTTTGAATCACGACGAATGGACATCGTTCGTATTCTACAAAACACATATTATAGAAGTCTCAACGAACATGAAGATGGCGGGAATGACGGTTTCGAAGAATCCATAGGGAATGGCATTCGTTCGACGGGAAAAACCGCCACGTTGGACGAAACCACGGGAAGAGTCCTCAATTTACCGCTGTGGCGAGTTGGTTGGGTGGAAACTCCTGGGAGGAGGAATTGTTTGAATGTTCATGAGGGACAATACACTCATATGTTTGAGACCATTCTTTCAAGATCATCTACCTCTAAGGGGGTTGATGATGGCTCGGGGGAGGGACCGCTTTATTTTGGTCATTTGTATCTACCTGGTGGGAGTGCGTCCAGCAGATCGGGTCAGGAGAAGTATCAACTCAAGACGTGGAAGGAAGATCTCTCCGATGAGACTAGATTTGATCTGTCCCTTCTCAACACTTACAAGGGGGAATGATTATGTCAATGATAGATCTGCAGTCATTGGGTGTCTGATGCAAATTGTTGACCATCGTAGAATGGACGATGGAAGGTTGATTATTTTGGTTCAAGCAGTCGAACGATTCGTGGTGGATGAAATTATAGAGACCAAACCATACGCCGTGGCAAATGTCCAAATATTATTGGACGAAGAGGAGTTGCCCTGGAGTAAAAGTGCCAATTTACAAGTTGAAAATAATGTTGTCGAAGGAGGTAACTTGTTGTCAGACAATGCCAAGAGGGCCATCGATGAGAATTTTTGCAAATATGTACGGGGAAATGCTGTGTCTGCATCCTTCTATTACCATGATTACGAATTTGAGAAACCCAAGCTTCCTATTTCTAGAAGTATTGATGACAAAAGCGAGGAGTATATTTCGAAAGATGATATTCCTTGGATTGGCATCTCTAAACTTCTCCCCTTTGCGCATTACTCTACCGATGATGTTTCTTTGACTCGTGCCAACGAAAAAAGAGAAAATGCCGAAAAATCGTTATCAGTCACAAGCAGTGGGTTTGATGGTGGAGAATCACCTCTCGAACAACAGCTGCAAAACGGAGGCATCCTATGGAATCCTTCTCCAATCATGTCATCCGATGTTGTCATTCGTAGATCGCAAGACCTTAACAATTGCGATTCGTTGGAAACACTGCTGTGGTTAGCATTGGATGACTTTTGTCGTGCGACGAGATTTGTGCCTCCCGAGGAAGTATTGTGTCTGATCCCACCCGAAATGGATTACTTAGGAATCACCCCTAAGACGACTCTGTCACCAAAGTACCCAAAACTTCGAAGACAACGGCGGTTGAGTTACTTGGCACCTGCATTGATTGAGAACTTGGAGGTTGGCAAGGGAATGAGACAAGTGTGGCTGAATACCCCAAGCACTAGAGCAAGATTACGGGGGGCTTTGGAAAGATTCGATCATTTGAACAATGAGCTAATGGGGCAGTTTAACTAATGCCAACTTTCTATTTTGAAAGGACTGATCAAGAATATACCAGGAGATCAGGAGTCTGCTAACAACAATAAGATAACGAAGGAGTCAACTTGTCACAAAAATCCCCCGTGCTTCCGCACACTTCAGCAGTTCTATTTCAGAAATGTGTAATACAGTAGGGCTATTGGCAAACAGGGGTGGTAGCGCCTGTTTGCACACACATCACAATATTCTTTACAGTCTTGTTGGTCACGACGCTCCCTAACCGGAATCAAGAAATGAGTGGCTACATTGACCAACCACTCCCCTAAGCATTTTACGTGAGTGGTTGAATCCAGTGATAATGTTCTCTCTTACTTTATTCTACTTTCACCTGAGGACTTGAAACCTTTTTGAATTTATCCATCTCAATTTGAGAACAAAAGCTTAATGGGAACGTTGAACAAACTATGTTTTCACTCACTTCAACTAACCAGCCTAGACCAGAAAAGACCCAGATAAACTCCACCGCAATGGGCACAATGGCGTCTGTCATTGCGTCCTGAATAGAATTCCCATTAATGGTGGAGAAAAAATCTAGAATACTTCCATCGTCGCCTCCAAATACACAGCGAAGTGGGTTCTCAAGAAAGGCTTCAACATCTGCCACAGGGCAAGCAACAACCTCCCACATTGCTTTTGGTCCTTCACCGTCTTTCCAGAACCCCGCTGTTCCAGTGGGAAAGGACGGGAAGTATCCAGGTCCGTCTCCAAAGGGAAGGGCCTCGCTTGTGCCACCAATCGATACTCTTGGTCCATCTTTTGGCAAGGGCAAATCTTGCTATGAGTGCAGTGGAGGAAGATGCCAAAACTTGATTACGATATTGTTCCAAAACGTAAAAATCTTAAACGGCCGATGTATTCTTACATCAAATTCCTGAACTATCCCTCCGGGAGGATTTTGGGCAACGAGCTGGGGAGAACAGTGAGGGCAAGGTTGCTCTTTTAATCCATCAAACTGAACCACAAAGACCTCTCACCTTGCGATGCGTCTCGTTGTCAATGCCAAGTTTGATTGCGTTACGAGCAAGTCGGCGAGAGTTTTCAATGCCTTCGCGGCTATCTTTGACGGTAGGAGTCATAAGATGCTTGTGCAGGTTGAATTGATGTACAGTGTTAGACCAATCTCGCTCAGCAGTGAGGCCTGGATGAAGTTCACGACCATCTGTAACAGTCAACATGCCGGCCATAACAGCCAGCGCAAAGTTAGAAGTGTTCATGGTGAAATGTCACAGCTGGGTGTTACAAATAAAAGAGTTGTTGATGTCAAGGAGTTCTACTTTTTGCTTTGATTCATGTTTTATGAGGAGATGATGTTATCGGTGATCATTGCCAGTTCTCATAATCAACACCAACGTCTTTATCATTTTCTACTGGGCAAATCTGCAGTCGTATCAACGATCAACAATAAAAAAAGAATTGCTTGAAGTAATCGATGGCCGTAAATTTGAGACTTGTAGTGCCCTCTTTGGAATAAACGTTTCCTTGTCGCCAATAAACAACAGCGTGCCATGGAATTTTCTTTATCAAGATGCCAAAGTCAATCACTGACGAATGTCATTAGTAGAATGGGAAGTTAAGGTATACGTAAAGCGTTAAGTAGTGTTCGCGTTGAACGCTGAACATTAACATTGAAGAATGCTATACAGTTTTCATCTCAGTTCATTCAGGCAATGCAGTGGAGTCTAAAAAATAGCACCGCCCACTGCTGGAACTGCTCCGGAGAGTTTTTTCGTACAATGTACAAGCAATATGATCGATGTTTTATCTGGCCGAGAGCAGTCAGTCGTAGTCATGAATACTTCAAGATATTGCATTTGTGTTACCAATCGCCTGCACTAATAATGGTGACTTAATGATGGCATTGGGTGGATGTACAAACAGCTGAGAATAGATAACAATAAAGCGCACCCCTTGGAATACCACTTCGTATTCCTGCGAGTAGCTACCTGGATTATCACTTTCCACGTTGCTTCTTCAGATGCTGCTTAAGATGCTGAGTAATTCTTAGCTAACACTGCACTCAAATATAGTTAGGGACCATGTTTCAACTTGCAGCCATGAAAATTGTAATCAAATGCTTGATCTCATTCCTTGCCATTCCTTGTAGAAAGTTGTAGGCCTTTGGCATATTATCGAGATCTAGGAATTTCGTCTGTCTTTTTGTGTATCGAATTATATCATTATTTTTACGAACTGCTGTACCCCTCTCAATTCAAATCCACTTCGCAGATTCGCTACAACTCCAACCTGGTAAAATATCAAAAATGCCCATTTGATAGTGAGATAAGTGTAGCCACAACATCCCACCCACCCCATCAATTATACTGCCAGCTAGTGACTTTTGACTGAGCGAGTCCAATGGATTTATTTGTTGGTTCATCTTTGTTTGCATCTATCGTGGTACAGGTCATCCTTTTGTTTTATCGATTGCGTGTGCTGTTCATTGGAATTTATTGTCGGAAACAGGAATTCGTTCCCGATTGTTTGGATAACGAGGAAAGTGTCGAATATTGCTTCTGGGGTTTGGCTCTATGTGCGAACTGCATTTTGATTTGGAGAGGCTTAGGTGCTCCGTTCGATGTTGTGTGAGAGAAAGATTTGGGCCGGAAAAGTGTTCAGATATGATGGCAGTGAAAAACGATACTTTCCAAACCGAATGTACAAATAATGAATAAAATCTGTGCAATACATACCCGATCTTGTGAGGAAAACTAATCTGGCAATCATCGATCTTCAGGTCACAATCAAATAATTAGACAAATGTTTTTAGTTAAATCTGTTGTTCATTATTTGCTCGAGTTCTAGGATATTTACTCAAGTTCTAGGAAAGATAGGTCCACTTCGTTAAGATCGCCACCAGAGTCCTCGAAATCAAAAATCGACGCCAAATCAGGGCATGGATGAGCTGAAAATGAAGTAAGAAGCTCGGCCATTTCTTTCCTGTAATCGGATTCAGCTGAAATACGACTCTTACGGGTAACGATAATGGATGAGTAGTGAGAGAAAGTGCTTACACGATGCCGAGAAGAAGAAGAAGAAGAAGAAGCTTGTTGGATACTGGAGGAAAATCGGAGAGGCGAAACAGTTTGCTCTGATGGTGTTGATATTTGATCGTTGGATGCTTGCGCAGTAGAGTCGAGGTTGTCGTCAACCGCTGCAGTTTGCCGAAAATTGGTGCGCGAAATTGGACGACCTGCCACTGTGGAGTTAAGGGAAATGAGCCATCAATTAATCTATTTAATTTAAAATGGCATGTTTTGGAATAAACAAGTATTTGAGCTAGAACTTGACTAATTTATGGCATGATGATATGCAAACTAGTAGTCACTAAAAATGAATTGATAACACCCCTCCCAAAACTGAAACACAACAATCAATTAATGTAACCATCCTCATCGTCTGCGTCATCATCAGACTCATCATTTTCATTTGCATGGCCATAGACAACATCCTCTTGTTCGTCAACCCGAGCCAACCAGTCCGTCACACTCACAATCCTGATGGAGACACACTTCTGGTACTGCTTGTGCCCTTCCACCCTCTCCATTCCCTTGGTGGACCAACTACCCCAACGAGGAGTATAATCTCCCTCAATGCACTGAAAAGGGAGGTTCAACACTTGAGGTTCGCCCAGATGAAAGTCATCTAGCGACTGGAATTCTCGTCGGATTGGTTGAATGACTTGCTTGGAGCGGGCCTGCACACGAGCATGCCTCTCATCAAATTCATTGCCCATCTGCCTTTGGGAGTAGAACTCCTCAAAGAACCACTTTGGGACAGCCATGAGAAAGGAAAGCTGATAGCCTCCCTTCATAACCCTTGCCATCTTCACATAGCTCTTGGGAGATTGGCACAAAGGAAGTCGGCATAGACAATTTCCTTCGAGCCCTCCACAACAGTGTAAAGCTGGAAGGGGAAGGTCCAGTTGAGGGAGTAGTAAGCAACCTGACGAGGGCTGACTTAACAGACAGTGCTGAGAGCCCTGCTGTCACGTCAGCAACTGGGACCTTCTTGGACTTCTTGGAGGACGCTGCTCTCTTGGGAGTAGGCATGTTGGCGGCTGTGTCGTCACGGAGGTCTTGGACTTCGCTTTCAGAAATCTCGGTGTCTTGAGACCCAATGGATTGGGATTCGTCGTCGTCTTCTTCGTCGTCGTCCTCCTCAACCTCTGAGAAGGAGGAATCGTCCTCACTTGCGCTTCCGTTTTCTAAAAGAATTTCAAAGGAGAATGGAATGAGATTAAAATGGGAAAGGAAGACCAAATCACGTGCAACTTACCCTGTTCGTTAAGTTGCGCTCGAATCCTTCTTGCCCCTTCAATGTTCTGGGCAAGATGGATCTTCTCCAGCTTTCCACGAACAAGCTGGGCAAAAGACTTGTAGGGCTTCTGGGGCCACTCCTTGTGGATTCTCTTGATGGCGGCAATACTCCGGTCGGCTGGGTCGATGTGCCCTTGCTGGACAAGACTCAGTAGCTTGGCGTCGTCCCCAGATTTCCAATGTGTAGATGGATTTGACCGGGGAGGGCTCGGCAAAGCTCGGCGCGGCAGCAGCTGGAAGAAGGGTGGTTCACGAGTGAGCTTGTAGAGAGAATAAGAATAAGTCAGGTGGTGTATCGTCTGGGTATCGCAGGTACCATATGACTCTCTAGCTAGGGTAGTCGATCGTGTCATTGTTCAGCTGTACGCAAGAAACGGATTGGATTCTTGTTTGCAGCAAGCTTTCTCTTCTAAGTCGAACGGCTCAGTCCTCCGAAAAGGCCTTCTTTTAAAAATAAGCCATTTCTCAAAGACAAAGCCGTTTTAGGGCAATACGGCTTACTTTCAAGAAACGGCCTTCTCTTATAACTAAGCCGTTCATGAAAGAGTAAGCCTGTCTACGTATGAATCAGTATTATTTCTACGTGAAAACTAAAAGTAAGCTTATTCTTGAAAGTAAGCCGGTTTGTGTAAAAATGGCTTACTCTTTGGAGAACGGCTCACTCTTAAGATTAAGCCGTTTGCCAGAGACTAAGCCGTTTTGGGCCTAAACGGCTTACTTGGAAAATGGCTTACTTTTACAAATATAAGCCGTTTCCTAAATTTAGTCCAAATGCAATTTCTATATAGATATTTACCATTGAATAACTGTATTAATGTTTTTTATCAACTCCGTCTGATCAGGTGACAGCTTCTTTTTCTCTTCGTGCGTGCACTTTCACTGTTCCGCTCACAACAGCTGCACAGATGCATACAAGGGGATATCACGGAGACGGTCATAGTATGATGATGGTACGATATGGTATCATATATTGTATCATACCATACAGCACTCACCGCTCTCTATTAAGAGAGCTTGCTTCCCTTCCGCGTTGATGGCAGTTGTTGTCCTCTTCTAGACAACTCGCGCGTCAATCCATCGCAATTGAAGAAGTTCCAGCCTCACGACACCCTCCAGACATGGATCCTCCTGCTGCTGGCGATCCCCATGTCAACACGCCAGGGGAGCAGCAGTCCCAGCGCAGAGCATCCACCAAGCGAGCTCGTGAAAGCCTTCCAACTCCTGCTGATTTCTACACTATCAGCAAGGAGATTCAAAACCGTCAAGGCGAATCGACAGGGTCTTCGTCATCGGAAGACCACAGATTTCGCTCATTCTTTGGGTGCAGTGCTGAAGTAGCGGTCAGCCTGTGGACATTGCTAGTGCAGTGTCTCCTCCTCCCCCACGAAGGACAGATTCTACATCTGCTTTGGGCACTTTTCTTCATGAAGTGCTACCCAACCGAACAGCCAGCATGTGCAGTGGCTGGTGGACAGAGAGGGCAGTGGATCCCAAGACTCTCAGGAAGTACATCTGGCCATTCATCGTGGCCATTGCTGACCTGGAGTCCCATGTTGTGAGTACTGTTTGTTATCATTTTCAATTTAATTCTTGTGCCTATTTTAACATTGTCGCAGATTCTGTTTGATAACAGGTACAAACAAGATCGTAACAACGACTGTTTGTTAAGTGTGGATGGGACTGACTTCCAAATCCCTGAACACGGCAAACAATTTTTTTCCTTCAAGTTTAGGAAGTCAGCACTTAGGTATGAGGTAGGTCTGTCAATCTTGGGAGGAGAGATTTGTTGGATCAGCGGGCCGTATCTCCCAGGAGTCTACAATGACCTGGATATTTTTAGGACATCTCTTGCATCACAATTGGATGAATTTGAAAGAGTGGAGGCAGATGACGGCTACATTGGTGAGGCACCGCTTCGAGTTAAATGTCCTGCTTGTGTTACAATTCCGGAGGAGCAGCAACAAATTATGAAAAGGGTCCGGGCTAGACAGGAAACAATCAACAGACGGTTCAAGCAATGGCAGATCTTGAAGCAGGTATTTCGCCATGATCTCAGGGTGCACCGGGATGTTTTTGCTGCAATTGCTGTAATCTCACAGCTTGCCATTCAAAATGGCGAAGCCTTGTTTTCTGTTGACTATTGAGTAGTCTTGATATTAAATTAGTATTTACTTTGACACAGTATCAATGCTACTTCAGTTAGCTAATTTACTAAAGAATAAGCCAAAGGGCTCAGTAGGGAAAGTTGTTTCATGAAAACAGCTAGATTCCCTGATCTCCTGTGTCTGCAGGGCAGTGACTCTCCCATCCAAGTTCATCATCCACGCCATCACGGTCAGAAGCAAAACTTGATGATCTTATCTTCCTGAAATGCTGTAATATAGAGTGATACATGAAAGGATCTTTGTCGCGAATCCTTTGAATGTCTTGTTGATTGAGCTCACGTGTGTTGATGCATTCTTCTTCAAAACTGTCCGCAAGACAAGTAGGCACTGTGAGAATGACTTTGTCAACACTGCTGGCTGTATGGACGACGGCCCCTGCTTCCAACAGGGACATGTTTGTGATGAAATCTTCGACGGCAGAGTCCTTGGGCATGTAATTGATTTTCGATTGTGACAACGAAGATCAATGGAGATACTGGAATGAGATCAAACCTGATCAAACCCCATTGTAGGTCAGGTCAATGACATATTACCAGGAGCCGCTGCAAGATTTTTTGCAGCGAAACAGATTGCATTTGTAGAGACAGAGGAAGACGACATTAAAATAAAGTGGCTTGTAGTACGAGTGTATGCCAAAATGGGCGGAGCGCCTCGCTACGTAGCCCCCCGCCTTTTAGTTTGTGAAATCATTTTCTTGTTACACACTCTTTTGTGACACGATAACATTCCCTTCAAGTTTTAAAGAACCCTTGTTTAAAATTTTTCGTCTCTACGTCTTAAAATGATTTGTGACTAATGTTCCCTTAAAGTTTACAGAAACATTGTTGAAAATAATGTCAGACGTTACACACAAAGATATATTTTTAAAGGTAGGCATATATTAAAACACTTAGACTACCCATGTAAGTCCAAGCGAAACATGAATTATTTACAGGTAAGTTCACATCACCTTTTTGGTCAGTACCTGTTTTGGCAAAAAGCAAAAAACTGTCTCACTGAAGAAGGAGAAGGAGAAGAAGGAGAAGAAGGAGAAGAAGGAGAAGAAGGAGAAGAAGAAGAAGGAGAAGGAGAAACGGCTCAGTTTCCAACACAACTAAGATTTTAAAAAAAATCTTGATACATTGCTTGATCGTGAATCGAGATAAACGCTTCATGTTCTTAACGAAGAGTCAAGTGGCCATGACTAGAATGTCGCGATAAAATAAAGTCAATAATGACTTAAATTATTTTTGAACGGGAAATGAAAAGGCCTCAGTTGGTTGCTGACGAAAGATACCAATAACACAACAAAAACAATAGTCATCTTCTTCTCCTTCACTTCTCAGGGTGGCATTTTTGGTATTAGGAGGATGACTCTTCGGCGAGCTGTGGGTGACTGGCACCCCAAAGAAGTAGTATGGCGTGACAATGTCTAGTATACCCGACGACATCACAACTACCAGTCGTAGAAATTGGAGGCTCCTATTGTTGATAGCAAGAACCTTATCATGATTTACAAAATGTGTGATTTAAAGTGTAAGTCCCAGGTCCAACCAGTGCAGAATTCTAATTTAGTCGTGAAAGATTTACGTGTCGAGCGTAGTCTGAATACGTGTTTTGATTTTTTTCGGAGAAACCTTTTTCATGATTCGTCAGGTATGGTCAAATATATTGGACGAACGTACGTATAATATGTAACACCTCGCCTGAGCCAACCCCTGTCACAACATGAAGAATCATCAAACAATCTTCCGGTGGTCAACACACAGGAGGTCATCCATCTCACGGACAAACCTCCACGCCTTTCGTATGCTACATCGAGAAGCATCCCTTCATATCATCATTGTTTAACTTCAATATTTCTTTTCTTCTCTCGATTGTTCTTTTTCTCTATATTATTTTTGGACGTATCCACTTATACGAATGTATCAGTCTTCACTCTTTCTTCTCTCCGCGCCACTCACATAACATCATCTATTAACAACTGGATATGGTGTGGTATCCTACTAGGAGGGATGACATCACTAACTAAGCCACTAGCTTTCACCCTGGGACTAATTTTCGTCCGCCCTTATCCTACTCCTTTTTAATCCTTGTGGCAATTGTCGACATCATCGACGAGAATTCCAACTGATTGCGGGATCGAAACTTCCATCTGTATCATCATTTACATCCGTCATAAATCACGCGAGAGAGGAGAGACATCTCATCACGGCACACCGGCGGGATCTCGAGATTTTCAATTCGTTCACCTCGTCCCATCTCACCGCCATCATCACATCAGCTCTCAACACAAGATACCAATTGATAGGTAAACGTAATAGCGAAAACCAAGAAAACACACCCAATGCTGTGCTCCACCATCCTCCCCAACCCCCAAGACTCCCACCCCCCCTGTCGCCTCAAATGAGTCGATACCGACGTCAGCTCCTCCACCGACATTTTCTCCCCCGTCAAACCGTCCTTGCCCTCCTCCCTCCATCGCCTCTCCACCATGGCACTGACCGTCTTACTCCCCCCCGCCATCCTCGCCTTTTCTCTCCACTTCCCGTTTTTCATCCCCTACGTCTCCTCGGCCGCATTGTCCACCTACATCCCCGCCTCGTACCACTACGACGACGTCCATACACGATTTGATAATACTGCATGGACGTATGGGACGGACTATTTCCTCACCGCTGTCATGGGTACGATCGCGTGGCTCCTCCTCTCGTCGTCGTCTACGGATCCATCGTCCCAACGGTTATGATATTACTCCGCGGCATTGTTGGCGTGTTACGCCTTGTCGACATTGGCACGGGGGTATGCTAATAAGACTGTGATGGGCGTGGAGATGCTCAATACCACTCCGTTTCGAATGTTGTGGATCGTTTGCGTGGGGAATGTGAGTTTTGCCAGTTGTTGGATGGGACTTATTGGGAGGGAGGTGGCGAGGCTTTTTGATTCTTGTCCTGTTCCGATGGGCACGTGGTATTTTTGGCCTATCTATGGAACGTTCATGACTGTGGCGTGTGCCATGGGATACATGAGTTTTAAGCGACCGGCATGTGATATTTTTATTGCGGGGATTACCCAGTTTCCTACAACGTTTTATTGTTTGGGTGCACTTCTGGTGGGGGTGAGGAATAATAGACTGAGGAAGAGTGGACGAGTTCTTGGCAATGGCAATTTGACTGATGTTATTAACGATAGTCAGAAGAGTCACCCGATGGACAATGTCATTCTTCGATACAGAATCATGTATTGTGTTGGATTTATTGGGAATGCCCCCCTGTTGCCAATGTATTCAATGCTTGTTCAGTACAGTGGCATGTCCCTCGCGGGGATCAACACCTTGTTGCATGCATGGCTTATGGTCATGTGGAGAATGCAAGGGATCAGTCTGTTGCATTCTTGCTGTGTTGTGGGCAATTGGGAAAAGTCAAAATTGCTTGGTGGAAAGAAGGATTGAAGAAAAATTCTTGTTTGTCCTTCCTGAAGATGTTGGAATACCTTGTATGATTGACTTTTCTAGATTAGAATACTTCAAAAGATATCCTGAGATTGATGGTGAAAGGTGAAGAGGTTGGCAGAGGTGTTCAGGTCACGCAGCAGACACAAATTGTCAGGCAACTATAACAGCACCTTGGAAGCAAGAACTATTTGTGTATGGTATAGAAACCACCATGCTTAGTATTGCTGGATGTGCGCTGACGGCAGCATGAATGCTGTCAGAAAAAGCGGTCTTAATCCATTTTTTGAGGGTGGCGAGGCTCATGGTTGATGATTCTTTGACACGATCGTGCCGAGAAGATGGCTGAAAATTCTGACAGATGTCTCACTTCCCTGCAAGGGATAATACATAAGTCTGGATGATTAGAGATGTACAGGCCAAATTTGGCAGGAACTGAGAATCAGATGAAAAATCGACCAGAATCTTCAAGCATCATAATCTTCAGTTATGTACATCATTACTACCATAAAATGCCCATTATAAGTACCCACAAATGTTTAAAGATTCCTTTTAGTTGTGCTTATACAGTGTGACAAGCTAGTGATATTAACACGTTGAAAAATTATTGGTATCTTGAAAGTTACCCTATTTACTTCGAGGTTGGCATATTGTACCGCTCCCGCCCTGTCACCCTCCTTGCTCATCCGTGCTGTTCACCCATCCACCATGTGCGCAAGATGTGTTGTGACTGCCTACGGCATTGGAGGTTTCTCGGCAACCATCGGGAGTCACGGGGAGCGCTACATATGGGTGTGTTACTGATGACATGGAGAAACTACCCATGAGGGTTTTAGTTCTAATTTATAGGTTTCAAAACTATAAAAATGCAAATGTTCCAAAAATCGGGGATTTGGTGCTGATACAGTGGTGGTACTTATGATCCGCATTTTACGGTAGCAGCCGGTGCAAGATGTTTTGTAGTGAGCTAGATAGAACACAATTCGTAGAAAAAGATGAAGTCATATGTTTAAAAATAAAGTGGCTTGTCTATGCCTAGTTGTAAATGGGTGTGTGCGCCTTGACAGCTTCAAGCCCACTGCACACACAAACACAAACACACCCATCTTTGAAATAAGATGTTCTTTTAAAGGTAAACATAGTTCAAAACATCACTACTACCCATGCATGTCAAACAAAGTATTAATTATTTACAGGTAAGTTCGCTTCAGATTGTTGTGGAAGTACCTGTTATGGCAAATAGTGAAAAAAATTCACTGAAGGAGAAGGAGAAAAGGGGGTTGGTTTCTAATACAACTAAGATTTTGAAAATTCTTGACACATGATTTGGAATGAGTGTTTCACTTCAATTATGCATTCATTACTGGAGGAACATCATTGGTCACCAGTCTACTAAACGCCCCCACTGCCATCTCGAACGAGTCGATACCGACGTCAGCTCCTCCACCGACATTTTCTCCCCCGTCAAACCGTCCTCATTCTCCTCCCTCCGCCACCTTTCCACCATGGCACTGACCGTCTTACTCCCCCCGCCATCCTCGCCTTTTCTCTCCACTTCCCCTTTGTCATCCCCTACGTCTCATCGGCCGCATTGTCCACCTACATCCCGCCTTCATTACCCACTACGGCAGGTCCGTCCTCACGGTTGATAATACTGCATGGATGTACCGGGACCAGGACTATTTCCTCACTCCTGTCCCAAGTGCGATCCATGTGGCTCCTCCTCTCGTCGTCGTCTACGAATCCATCGTCGAAACGGTTACAATATTACTCTGCGGCATTGTTGGTGTGTTACGCCTTGTTGACACTGGTGGGGGGATATGCCCATCAGACTGTGGTGGGTGTGGATATCACTCAATCACTGACTTCGGTTTCAGTGTTGTGGATTGTTTTGCATGGGGACATGTGAGCTCTGCCAGTTGTTGGATGGGACCTTTGGGAGGGCCTATGGCGGCTTTTGATTCTTGTCCCTTGGAATCACGGATTTTTGACTGCATCTATGAACTCATGACTGTATGCGGTGCCATGGGTCTTGCCATGAGCTTGCTAAATGAGGCCTGATGACACTGCAAACGAAAACACCGGTAACCTCCTGGTACACACTCGCAAAACGTCAGTGTGTACAGGGAGGTTGCCCGAATTTCAAGAGTGTATGGGAGGGTTACCGGTTTTTTTGTATTGTTTAAGTCAGAGATATTTTTTTCAAGCTAAGCTTTGAAGCAATCTTCGGAGTGTTTGTGTGTTCCGTGACTAACATTTTTCGAATCGAAGTTACAAACAGCAAGATCAGATGTTGGGTCTAGTTTTGGAGTCAATTCTAGGCTTGATCTTTGATTTTATTTGGTGAAGGCTTATTGAGCCTACTTCTATTTTCAAATCAGGTATGACATTTACTGTATCTGGTATGTACAATATGGTACAATCAGAAGTGACTGCACCAAAAATGAGAACACAAGAATAACACATGGGGCTGAAAATTGGTAACGTGTGTCTACATGATTGGTACTTATTCCTTTGTATCACTGCACCTCATTCTTGCACGACATATTCCTACAGTATACGGTATGATAAAATACGCACCATACTACAACACCCGTGCTTGAGCCAGAAGCAACTGTAGCAGTGTGCCTTCTCACTGCTTTCACATCACATATATTTTTCAATTACATCGATACCCCACCAGCCCATCATGGAACGGCCTCAGTCCACAGACTGAGTTGGGATCTCCGCCTTGCACCGTGTTGCTAACAACAATTGGCAGCGGCGGGTATATTTTGAGGGTGAGTTGTAATGAACTTGTCTTTTGGCAGTATTATACTCACCACACGCAATTTTTTCCAATTAAATAGTTACAGGCCTACCAGCGAATTGTCGAAACTCAGTCCACAGACTGAGTTAACCCTCCGCCTTGCACCGCCAGTTGCTAACAACAATTGGCAACCGCGGGTATATTTTGAGGGTGCGTTGTAATGAACTCATCTTTATTATACTCACCACATGTCAATTTTTTCCAATTAAATACTTACAGGCCTACCGGCAATTGTCGAAACTCAGTCCACAGACTGAGTTAACCCTCCCGCCTTGCACCGATGTGTTGCCAACAACAATTGCCAGCGGCGGGTATATTTTGAGGGTGAGTTGTCATGAACTCGTCTTTTTGGCAGTATTAAACTCACCACATGTCAATTTTTCAATTAAATAGTTACAGGCCTACTGGCGAATCGCTGAAACTCAGTCCACAGACTGAGTTTGGGATTTTGCTTTGCACTGCCGTTGCCAACAACAATTGGCAGGGCGGATATATTAAGAGAGGTATGATGAATACAATTATTTCTACATTTGCTTTGACTACATCTAATTTTCAATTAATTTATTTTCAGGCCAGGCATGGGAACAGCCGAAACTCAGTCCACAGACTGAGTTTGGCATCCCGCCTTGCACCACCGTGTAGCCAACAACAATTGGCAGCGGCATGTAAATATTTAAGGTGAGTTATGATGAAATCAAACTATTTTACAATTGTTTTGATTTCAGCTTAGTTTCAATTAAATAATTAATTTTCTTCTACCTTGGTGTATGGTCCACAGCATCGTTTTTAGCTTGGGGCTAAAATTTTGCATTTTCATGTTTTGGTGGGCGATGTTCGGCGTGCCCCTAAAATATGGTGATGTAGTATGTTTAATTTTATTAGTTGAGATAAATTGCACATACTCTGCTATTACTGTAGTCCAACAGTATAAGACCCGTAGCCCTCCCGTAGGCTCCGTAGCCCTCCCGCACGCCCGTAGCCCTCCCGCACGCTCCTGGTAGCCCTCCTGTATGCCGGTAACCCTCCGGTACTCTCCTGTAACCTTCCCTACACTCCTGGTTACCCTCCCGTACACTTCTGGTAACTCACCAGTACACTTTCGGTATGCCACCGGTAAACATTTTTTAGCATTTAAGTAATGCAGTTATTGCCACTAATTAGATTGATATCAGTTCTAAGACTTACTGAGAAGTCTGTTTTCCTGTAAAAGGTACCAATTCCTATCGCACGTAGAAATAAATCGAAAGCTCCTTTTGGTCTCGAATTTCGGTAACCTCCTGAAGGACTCCGGTAACCCTCCCGCACACTAGTTTACCGGAGGGTTACAGAAGTGTACTGGGAGGTTACTGGAAGATACCATTCGGGGGCTCGTAACCTCCCTGCACACCGGTGGGGAGGTTACGGTGTGTTTTGTTTGCAGTGGAAGTTCACGACTATCTGTAACGGTCAATATGCCGGCAATTACAGCCTGCACAAAGTTAGAAATGTTCATGGTGAAATATCACAAATGGGTGTTACAAATGAAAGTGTTGTTGATGTCAAAAGTATTACTTTTTGCCTTGATTCATCTTTTATGAGAAGATGATGTTATCGATGATCATTGTCAGTTCTCATAATCGACACCAAAGTCCTTATCATTTTCTTCTGGGCAAATCTGCAGTTCTATCAATGATCAACAATAAACAGAACAGCTTCATGAGGCTTGAAGTAATCAATGGTCCTAAAGTTGAGATTTTACTGCCATCTGTGAAATTTACATTTTGCTGTTGCCAACAAACAACCTCATCCCATGGAATTTTCTTTATATGAGATGCCAAAGTCAATGCACTGAGCAGTTCCTTTGGTAGGTAACATAAGTAGAGTGCTTGTGATGAACATTAACATTGAAGAATGTTAAACAGTATTTGTCTCGCTTCATTCAGGCAATGCAGTGGAGTCTTTAAAATAGCATCGCCCAATAGTGGTACTACTCCAGAGATTATTTTTGTACAATGCAAAATGATTGATGACTTAGTTGGTTGTGTGCAATCTCTCGTAGTCATAAAGCTTTAAAAAGTTGCAGTAGTGCTACTTATCACCTGTATTTACAATGGCAAACTCTAATGGCATTGGATGGATATCATATCAGTTGAGAATAGATAATGATATAAGGCATACCATGTTTTGTTCCTGTGAGCGGCCCTGTGGATACTATTATGTGATGCAAAAAATATTGTGTCTTATGATGTTTTACAATGTTATTTGAGACTGAACTCAAGTGTACACAGGAGCAGTTGTTTGACTTGCAGCAATTAAATCGTAATGAAATGCCTGATGCTTATTTATTGTTTATTGTATGAAAGTTGTGAGTTGCAAGTCTGTGGTATATTATCACAATAGGAATTATTTTCTTCCCATTGCTGAACAAGAGTTCAATTTCGAAATGTGAATGATAATGCATGCACTTAAAAATTGGGCCAGAAAGGTGTGCAGATTTGTAAAAAGACTGGAATGAGGAGACAGATGGATGGAGCTCAGCCTCTTTCTTCGCTCTGATTGAAATTTGAATTTTTTGTCCTCTGGCGGTGAATGGTAGCCTGTTGGGTCTCATTCTTTTGGCTTGTTGCAGACAGAACTGGACCAATCCATCAACTTTGTCTTGATAACACATCAACTGATGCTCCCATCCGACAGACCGACTCGGAAAACCAAACTACCCACCTCCTCACAACAGGAAATCTCGTCCTGAATGAGAGCAAAACCTCGTCCCACACGATTACACAACCCTCGACCCTCACGATCAAAAAGAACCACAGGGGCTGATCATCGAATGAGAAACATCAACAAAGACAGACCAAGACAGCAGCAGTCCTGAGAGAAAAGAAAAGGTTACCTTCATCCAGAATCACAGCCACCACACCGACGACCGCTATGTAAGTTTTCCATCTTGAAGCCAATTGTCTGCCCGGTCCCTGAGAGGAGCCGCCCATGGAGGGAACAGACAACACAAGCCTGGAAAACAGGCTCACACCTAAGGAAATCAGTCCTCTCACAGACCCCAGCCAGTGCAGACACTGTGCAGAAACCACAATCAGTCGACCAGAAGTGTTGCCAACCTGGCTGATCAACTTCATCCAAGTCATCAAGGAGATCACCGCCTCATCAACCAGCAAACCAGACTACCCCGAATTTAACTTCATCCTCACTAGGGAAGCCACAGAAGACAACACAAGAATCCTAGAGAAACGGAAACGACTTGGAAAGAGTGATCAAAGCACAAATCAGGTCCCCGTGGGATATGGTTCTGAGTTTTGACCAAAAGAACAATTTGTGAAGCTTTTCAGATTACACCCTGGCTGGCAAAGGATGAAATCAATCCTTACTCAAGTTTCCTCGTGGCCATTGGAGTGTCTGAGAGCCCCAAAGTCATAGTTTAGGAGTAAGATAGATATGTAAGGTAAGTACTACACGCTTATTTTATAAGTGGCGTCAAGTCTGACATAATAAAGCATACATATATCGTGAGTATACTTACATGTTGTATGTCGGAAAAGTAGGTGTATGTGTGTGAAGAGTTGCGTATGCCAAAAGTAATAATCCCAGATTTTTCACATCTTGTGCGTTTAATTAGTCTTAAGTCTGTTAGTAGCAATTTAATCAACCCTTAACTTTGGTTATATGCATTTTCTATAAATATACTTCAATTATTATTTGTGTGGGTGCTACAGTTACTTATGTAACATTTATCTGTGACTGTAATTGGGAAACGAAAGACCTTGACTTGAGGATATTATTATTGTGCTATTTTCAAAAGCCTAGTCACGGCCTGTCGGGAAAGAATTCTGACATGTTTTTTGCTCATCACATGTACATTATTTTGCTGCCCCTCCCAAAAAAATTATACTACTATCTAATCTTATCCACCATGGACTTTTGCTACTGTCCAAATCAAACCCTCCGATCTCAGCCCCCATAATGAATTTGGCCCTGCCGCTCCCATTGCAGTTAAGCTAACAACAAAAGGATGAGGGGCTTGAGTGCAAGGTACAAAAATATGGAGTTCGTTTTTTGCAGTGCTTCTTCGCTACTGATTCTTTTGATTAAATTGTTCTACACTGCCCACGCCGCAGTGTATATCTCAGTCCCCATAATGAATTTGGTCCCGCCTGGTCGCTGTTAAGTTAACAACAACAAGGATGAGGGCGGCAAGCACAAGGTGAGAATAATGGAGTTTCGATTTTTTACCATGCTTTTGCTACTAATTTTTCAATTAAATTGTTTAGCACCGGCTTATAGGAAATCTCAGCCAGGCTGAATTTGGCACCACCGCTCCCATCGCCTATAAAGCCAACAACAGAAGGAACAGGAGCACAGAGCGCAAGGTGAGAAAATGGAGTTTTACTTTTATCGTGTTTCTTCACTACTTATGTTTTCAATTAAATTGTTTAGCACTGTCCACGCATAGTAGATATCTCAGCCACCAGGCTGAATTTGGCACCACCTCTCCCATTGCCTAAAAGCTAACAAGAGAAAGGAACAGTGCTGAGCACAAGGTAAGAAAACATGGAGTTTCTATTTTTACTGTGCTTCTTTGCTACTATTTTTTCAATTATATTGTTTTGCACTGTCCGCGCCATAGTGGATATATCAGTCCCCATAATGAATTTGGCCCTGCCGCTCCAGTCGCTGTTAAGTTAACACAACAAGGATGAGGGTAAGTGCAAAGGTGAAAAAATGGAGCTTCGATTTTTACAGTGCTTCTTCACCATTGATTTGTTCAATTAAATTGTTTTGCACTGTTCATGCCAGTGGATATCTCAGCCCTCAGGCTGAATTTGACACCTCCCTCCCATTGCCGCAAAAAGCCAACAACAAAAGTAGCAGGGGTGCTGAGCGCAAGGAAAGCAAAAATGGAGGTTGACTTTTACAATTCTTCTTCACTGAGAAATTTTTAATTAAAATCTTTCTGCTATGTCCTCTTCACAGTGGATATCTCAGCCCCAGGCTGAATTTGGCACCTCCCTCCCATTGCTGCAAAGCCAACAACAAAAGGAACAGGGGGTGCCAGCGCAAGGTGTCATTTGGTTGTTTGCAGATTGTTGTTATTCCTAGCATTTTAACATAGTAGTGTATGGTACCAATAAAGTTAACAGTAGCATTGATCTATCACATAGGATTTTTGGCATTTAGACTATTATTTTGTGCAACTTCAGTTTGTAGTACTCATTGTAATAATTAATACTGCATTAGTAACAACGTGACAAAATGTAAAGTATCAACACCATATTTCTAAAAGTAATTACCACTGATGAACAACAGTAGTTACATATATAATCTGTAATTTCTGTCTTGTACATTTCACAGGTAACAACACAACATAGGGATTGGTGATTACAGATAGTTTTGTTGTACCTACAGACATCAATGTCGGTAAATTACTCATGGGTTTTGCAACTAGTACTTACATAGTAAGAGTAATTACATACACTGCAGTGACTTTCCTGATACTTTCCTTACACTTTTTTGTAACTATACTTACAATAAAATACATTGTATTACACACAGCCAGATGGAGTTTTGCACTCTCAGACAAGAGCCTTGATGAGGAACTCAGAATACAAGACCTAGAAGAAGCACTAGCCTTTGGCAATGACAAAGGCACCCAGGAACACCCCTCTCACCTCTGAAAACCAGTGGAAAAGGATGTTGTCCACGGTATGGCCGCCTCCCCATCAATAGGATTCAGGACATACCAGGCATTGTTCTTGCCCGATGAACATAGCCTCCCAAAATACCATCAACAACCAAGGCCAAATTGTAGAAAAAGAGCAACTCACTCACGACCAGAGCTTCAATGGAGCTCCAGTTGCTCTGTCAACAACTGCATGAACTTAGAGGATTTCATACCATGCATGTTGGAAGGCCTTACTCGGATGGTGAACTGGGCCATTGCAGCAAGGCGGAAGTACCGAATGAAAAGATATTTGCTACCAAGATCAACTTCAAATCCGCTTTCTGATGATGCCACCTGAACGCGAAAACTGCCCTGCAGACCTGCACACATCTGCCAGAAGATGAGCTGGCCATAATCTCACTGACTCAGCTTTGGCGGCAGACCATGCCCACAAGAGTGGGAAGTCCTATCAGAACCGATCTGCGATCTAACCAACAAGATCCTCAAGTCCGACAACTGGGACCCAAACCTCATCTTCTCCCTTAGGCTGTGAGTTTGTTCTCCGGATGTTCAACGTCAAATCGTTACCTTGATTGCTAAAAAATCTGATGATTTGCACAAAAATTATTGAGTTTGTTCATACAAATTGTACAATCGTAAATCTATTTTTCGCTAATCATTTGAAAATCGATTTGTGGAGTTGCATTGTCCAATGAGGTATGATTCAGACCATTCAAATCATTTCTGCAAATCGTCAAATAGAGGTTAAATTGTCCACAGCATTCCACATGTCTATAGAATGCAACAATCCACTGACCAGAAACAGTACATCCTTCACAACAATCAGAAACCAACACAAGACAACACACCAACACAACAATCAACAATCAAATTACTGACAAGATTTGATTTTTATGAGCTTATTCCGCTACAATTGTGAGGATGGCTCACAATGCAAACGAACATTGTGCAAATCCTACAAAAACTAGTATGTTTATACCCTTCTCAAGGGTGTTCTCTTGTTTAGGGCTATGGACCTCTGTCAGGGAGTCCATGCCATTGTGAGTAGGGCAGTGGACTTCTGTGTTGGGGAGTCCATGCCTTTGGATCAGGGACAGTGGACTCTCTTCCTGGGGAGTCCTGAGAATGATCATTTTAATTTTTGTACCTAGGGTACAAAAATGGCAGATTCTAGGCCTATGTCATGACCTTCTTCTTAGACAAAGAGCACAGATGGATCAACATGAACATCGTGTCCTACCTCCTACCCAAATCTTGCTATCACAGCAACTGTTGCCCCCACGGTCTTGGAGGCTACAGCCACAAAGGTTGGGGCTTGGTGATGGTACCTACCAGAGGAATTCCACTTTCGAGCATCAAACAATCTCCTAGAACACTTAGCCACAATAATGACCCCATGGATCAATCTAACCCAGGGTTGCCTGAAAACAGGTGACTGCATCCTATCAATGACAGTGACCTGAGCGATTCGTTAAGTAAAAATATTAAGCACAATAATTATAAGAACACGTTCAAGGGTTTCAAAGATTTGATTTTATGATCTATATTTGTGATAATTGTGAGGATGGAGGGGCAGTGGAACTGCAATTCCAATCCAAACAATGCTAACGAATATTCTGTAGATCCTACACAAAACTAGTATGCCCTTCTCAAAAGTGTGCTCTCAGTTGGGGGCAAGAACTTCTGTGTTGGGGAGTCCATGCCATTGGGAGCAGGGCAGTGGGCTCCTGTGAAGTCCATGTCTTTGGATCAGGGCAGTGGACTCTCTATCTGAGGAGTCCTCTGAATGATCCTATTGATTTAAGTACCTAAGGGTACAAAAAGGCTGATTCTTGGCCTTTGTGCTCATACATAAATGGAGTATCAGATAAAATGGAACAAAAAAACTAAAATAGTTTTAGGTGAAAAAATGGGTTCTCATGAGAGTAACTATAACAAACTAAACATTTTGTTAAAAATGTGTAAGAAGTATGTGTTGTTTGAAGAGGGAGAGCCGTTTTGTCGTTTTGAAACTGACATTTAATATGGTTTTAAGCTTGATTCTTAAAAAAGAGGTGTAACTCTTCAAATATTTAATCTTTTCGATTTTGTTCAGCGTTGAATCCTGATGGTGCCATTCGTATGAACCGATGTGATAGTCCAAGGATCACTTTCATATCTGCTTTCGCCTTAGCGGAGTATACCATCTTTCCTAAGAAGTACTTGATCGGCAACTTTGTAATCCCAATCACGATGTGAGCTATTTTCCCGTTCTGTGTTTTGGTCTGTTTGGTGTTGCCTATATTCTCCAATTTTATTCCAGACAGCCAGGAAGGGGATGTCGAACAATATGTTCTGACCAAAAATGGCTGCACCTGGGTAGGCTTTTAGTACTACTGTGATATGTTGAGCGAATGGCCCAAGCAGCATTCATCCCGAACGTATCTTTATTGCGTGGCTCTACTGAAGGGACCATATCTATGTTAGCTGTTCAGAGCATAGATGAAATCACCTGATGTACTCGTTATAGAATAGCATTTGCTTGTGGATTCTTGACACTGGTAGGCTTACTCATGATCCCATATGAGTCACATAGGGCTTTGAAGTTTGAATTTGCTTCCGTTGTCATAAATTATGTATCGACAACACGGATACCTACTAAACCAGGTCTTGTTCACTAAGTTGCTGATCATTGCTGATGATTTATTAAAGTATGCTAACTTAGGTTCCTTGTGGTCTTTTGTGCCCTTACGCCCTTTTGTATCCAGGGGTATAATCGCCTCAGTGATTACCGGCAGTTCAACTATTTCAAACCAACTGGAAGCTTGGTCAATCATAGTCAGACACATGAAATCAATTCCTGTCCCATCTTTACCTTTGATTGTGTACGTGCCTGCAGGATCCACATATAGTACATCCCAAGGGTTTATGATGGCAAATTTAGTAGGGGTTTCCCATACTTATGCTTATGCATCTTGTAGACTTGGCATGCATGACAGTTTTGACATATTCGGATAGTATTTCACATACCTTTCAGTACACTCTGGCCGCGAAGGGTTTCTTCGAGGCTAGTATGTCCAGGGTGCTGTAGATAGGGGTGGTACCAACTAACTGCATGGTGTTGAAGTTCTTTTGGAATGACCATCTTTCCATCCTTGCATAAGATTTTTGTACTTTCAACCAATTTTGTAGAGTACTGGTCTTTAAATGTCCTTAAGGTGGCATCACGTTTTTGTGCTTGGGCAATCTCTTGTACATTTAACGCGTAGATTACATCTTCTTTCGCTGCGGTTTGCAAACACCAGATTCATTTCCTCTTGGTATGCAGAGGTGTCTATTGCACTCTCTTCTTACATGGTGTAATGACACCAGCATTTGTGAACGCCATCCAGTTCTCGTGCTCACTTGGCATTGGTCCGATGTCTAAGCAAGAAATGGCATTGGCAACGCAGTGTTATGTATACCTTTAATGTAAACATCCATTGGTAGACATAGTCAGAGATTAATCCGAGGGCATCTTGGATTAGATTTTTATGGTCTGTGTAGACTTTTAATCTTTGTCCCCACAACATGCCTTTGAACTCTTTATGAGTGTTTCCACTATGGCCAGTAGTTCTAGTTCGGTCACGCAGTACTTCTGCGTTGCACCGTGAACAGTTTCCTGCTGAAGAACGCAGGGGGCCTATTACCCTGAGTGATAACTGATCCAAGTTGTTTAGACAAGGCATCAGTGTATATTTCAAATTCCATTGAATAATCGGACTAGGCTAAGACTACATCCTTGGCAATGAAGTCTTAACATCATCGAATGCTTTTGATGCACGCGGTCCCAGTACCATGGACGTTTTTAAGTCTTGTTGGCTCTGGTGACCTTGGTTTGACCACACTCTCCTACCAGTGAGGTGAGGGGAAAGCACTTCGCAAGCGCCTTGCCCAAAGGTCTCTATAATACTGGACCATGCCCAGGAACTTACGAGGTTTGACATTTTTCGGCGGTGAGATTGCGAGAGTCGCCTGTCCCTCTTTCTGTATGGGTTTAATCCCTGTTCGTATGAGGGTATAACCTAAATACTCAGTGTCAATGGCACAGAATGACACGTTTCTGGCGTTGACTCGCAAGCCCACCTCGCGTAGCATGGCAAGCACCATTCTCAATTTGTCAAGGTGGTCTTCCAGGTTTGCCTTTGTGATGCATAACAAATCATCAAGGTAAGCTCTTATGAACTCTAAGGCTACCATTAGTGCTGACATTTTTGCTTGAAAGATGTCTAGCGAACCTGCGATGCCCATAGGCAATCGGAGGTAACAATACTTGCCCCATGGGGAAATGAAACATATTTTGGGTGAATCAAGATCCAATCTAATGGTATAATAACCCATATTTATATCTAGGGTTGTAGCATAGGTAAATCCTTCTAGCTCTTGCAGAACTGTACTGATTTTGGGTAACAGAAACGGCTTTCTACCTAGTCGTTTATTTACTTCTCTAAAATCAGTGAGAAGCGCACAGCTCCATCTTTCTTTGCAGTGATAAATGATGTGACACCCATTCCTATTTGGGCTGAAACTCTACCACTCCCAGTTTGCATAATCTATTCAGTTCTTTGGTAGTTGTTTCTTTGCAGGATTTGGGTAGGTATGCCCTGCCATGGTATGGTTTTGCACCTTCCTTGAGTTCAAGGGACACGGGCTCTGTGTTCCAATCACCTAGTGTTCTATCAAAAGTTCCTCAAATTCTTTGAGCAACTCCAGCAATGAGTTTTGGACTTGGAGACTAAGGTGAGTACAATTGGTGCTAACAATTGATTGGAGGTCTGCCTTTTATAATTTGCATCTAGGATTTTAACTACATGCTTTGTCGCTTCCTACATACTTTGCGGTTCACTCGCCATACTGTTGTTAACAGCCCAGGCTTTATACAAAGTTTGATGGGGTCAGACTATTGATGTCTCTCATTGGAAAAATGACGTGATCACTGGTAATTTCTTTTGTTCGAAAATCTAGAACAATTTTGAGCTCTTTCATGGTTTGACATCCAAGAATGAGGTCAAACGCTGGCTTGGTCATCTTTTTCTTATCGTACTCTACTACTTTGGGAGTCACTATGTACTCCTTACTGTTTGAATACTCAAAAAGCCTTAAGCTATATTTGCTCCTTCCTTTGGTTAGGAAGCTCCCATTTGACGTGTGCCAAGACTTTGGCACCTGCCTAGTCAAGTAGGGAAAGTGTTTCTCCGTTCCTTTTGCATGGAACAGGAGTTCACCATCAGATCCACTGTCTATAGTCATATCCTGATGACGGCGTTACTGGAACGCCACCCTGTAGAGTGTTCGATGTTCTTACAGACTGGATTTTCAGTCATTTTATAACATGTTTTTGCTACTACAGTGGTGATCCGTCCTTCTTTACCTGTCAAAGGGGGGTTCACACTATTGAAAAGGTCACGCGACAGTTCGGGGTCTGACAATTCGGCAATATTGTTTCACTCTATGTAAGTTAAGCAATTTCCTAGGTCTTCCGCTGGATTCAAACTGGTGTGGTTTGAATCAGAAAATGTTATGTTGGCACGGGGTAGTTTTAATCAGACTAGGATAAGTGTTAATTATGTCACAGTTTGATTTACTATGTAAATTCATAGTACCCCCCAACCAATCATCTCAGGATGAGTCTGAATCATCACTGTCACTTATGTTGTGATGCTTACGCTTTTTCTTGTTGATAGTGTGTTTCATTTTCTTGTTGGACTTGGTAAGTTTGTCGATTTTAGCGGATAGCTGCGCATAGCTACTTCCTCTTCGAGCAGGTCTCTCGTGTCAACAAGAGTTTCCATTCCCTTGAAGCTTGACTTTGAGGTTCCATTGAAATCATACTTCCGGCACTCTGGAGTGTTGTGGGTGGTATGTGTGCCCCCATGTTTCTTGCAGAGAGAACAGTACTTCTCTGTGTGACGTTTCTTTGGAATCCGGTCACTAAAAGAGACCATCTTCTTCCTAGATGAGTCGTTAGACTTGGTTGTGGTCTTGGGTCCTTCTCCAACCTTCTCGGTGGGGTAGCCCTTCTCAATGTGTTCAAGGATTTTGAGAAGTTCCCTGATACTTTGTGGTACCAAGGCTCCACTGAGCTCATATTGGTCCCTTTCAGTTCCTATGAACCATCCTGAGGATGTGGTTTGCCAAGTCATAGTCATCAAACGGCCTGCATACTTTTGCCTCTGCACAAAGTCCTTGATGGGTACATTGTTTGTTTTCTTCAGTCCATTGCTGATGTAGAAACATTCCTGCTCCGCTGCATTAGTCCTGAAGACGGTCTGCAGATGCAACTGGACACACTCCGGAAAGGAGTTCCAAGATGCCAGGCATTTGGTGGGATGCTCGGTCCCATTCACATCTGTCCAGGGTTTGCAGTTGATTTGCTTTCCAACGATGGTGGTCCAAAGATGACTGGCAGTCTCTGACAGTTGAGTGGAGTACTGCAGCGGACACTATGGCCTCACTGGTGTGGATTTTAGCAGCAGTTGTTTTGTTCCACGACTGGAGGATGGGGGAATTTTCATCCGTCCCTTTGTACTTAGCTTTGGCCGCAGTGGCGGCAGTCAGTTTTGCCTCAGCCTTTTTATCTGCCTCGCAGGCTTCCTCATAGTCCGTGCCTAACCCTCTCTGTGAAATCATTTCCATTGAGGTTTGGACATGGTTGAGGAACTGTTCAGGGCTTCCCTCATCAAAGACGGTGACAGACAAGGTCATTTTGTTGGAGACCTTGATTTTGTTGACCACCTTGGGGGTGTCCATGGCAGTGGGAATGTCGGAGCTGGGTGGCTTGGACCTCCCTGAGCTCCGTTCACACTCCTGCAGCTTGAGTCCTTCTGGGCTTGACTTGAGGGTCGACATCCTTTTTTGTTGCCTCTCCAAGGGGTGTATTATAAAACAAGGCCTTGAAAAAGGACTTGGATGCCCTGTGGAGGTTAGTTCAAAAAAGAATAATTTTTATTTATTATTGATTTTTCTTCTTCGCTTTCTATTTCTTAAAAGTCTTGCTTCCAACTATTTCGTGAGAATTCTCGAAAACGAAATTAACTCGATTTGTAGGATTTCCTGATCGCCAAAGTCGATCGCTCAAAATGATCACTTATTTGGTGGATCGCGGAGAAAACTTTTAGAGAGCTCGTCAATCGCGGAACCGGAGGGATTTGTCGATCGCGAAGATGATTTTGTAGAGATAGTCGATCGCGCAAAAAATTGTATTGCTCACGTGAAAAATTAAAAGTTGCCGCTTGCTATTAAAATTTATTTATTGTACCTCGTGTTCACGTAGCTGGATGTTGATGGCTTCTGTGCGTGAAGGTCACACCACGGTTATCTATAGATAGTGACCAGAGCCGGTCGTCGCAAAAAAATATTAAGCGCAAAAATTATAGGTACATTCGACAGGTTTCAAAGATTTGATTTTATGATCTATATTTGTGATAATTGTGAGGATGGAAGGGCAGTGGGACTGCAATTCCAATCCAAGCGATGCTAACGAATATTGTGTAGATCCTACACAAAACTAGTATGTTTATACCCTTCTCAAAGGTGTGCTCTCGTTTGGGGCAATGAACTTCTGTGTTGGGGAGTCCATGCCATCGAGAGCAGGGCAGTGGGCTCCTGTGATGGGGAGTCCATGTCTTTTGGATCAGGGGCAGTGGACTCTTCATCTGGGGAGTCCTGAGAGTGATCCTATTGATTTAAGTACCTAAGGGTACTAAAAATGACAGATTCTTGGCCTATGTCAGACGGACAGCACCACATCAGAAGGGGGTCAAGAAAAACGACCTTCAGCAAGCTTGGAGAAGACCCAATCGAGGCGACCATCAGAATCAAAGTCGCCCGGAAACATGCAATGAACCTTCTGGAGGTGGGAGTGAAAGACTACAGCCAATGATTCCCAGGTTCCAAAAACCAATTCGCAGACACACTCTCGGGATGACGACTGACCCAACGAAAAACCAACCTGCATTTTGCAAACTTTCTGTCCCAAACAGGTACGGAACCTTTCAAAATAGTTCCACTTCCCAGCAAAATCACCTCTTGGGTTACATCACTTCTGCGGAGACTTCCACAGAAACAGCAGTTACAAGAGCAACACATGAGGACCAAGCTAGGACGTGGAGGAGATGGCACGAGTGGTGCTGCAAGGTTGGGCTTGAACACGACCCCTTTGACATAGGCCAAGAATCAGCCTTTTTGGTACCCCTGGGTACAAACCTAAATAGAGCATGAATCAGCCTTTTGTACCCCTGAGTACAAAACCAAATAGGAGCATTTCTTGACCACAAGTAGAGAGTCCACCTCCCGACATGACTCCCCAACATGGAAGTTCAGAACCCCAAATAAGAGAGCACTTTTGGAAGATCTAAACATCTTTCAGAAGGGTATAGACATACCATATTGTAGAAGTCTCACAATGTGTTCGCTTTGCATCGCATGCTGGACTGAGCGCAGTTCCACTGCCTTCCATCCTCATAATAGCACAAAATAGGCTCATAAAATCAGTTCTCTCACACCTGTCGAAACTACCTATAATTTTCGCGTGATATTTTTTACGACGATTTTCGGCTCAGGTCAATGCTACAACAAAACATTTTGTGGTAAACATACCAAAACGTCATAGAACTCCACAAGGGGAGCCGATTTGATTGCCACAATTCCTTCCACTTTCTCCACTCCAACGCTATCAATAATATTTGTCGTAGAGCTTGTGGTAATGTTGATATGTTCTACCACAATAGCCCCCAGAATGCATGAGCAGGATTTCTTGGAATCTATCATTTTATTCACCCATTCCATAGTTTTTTAGGAAGTTGATGTTGTTGCAGGTGTAGAGCCTGAAGTCAAATTTTCTACAAAAAATTGCTAACAAAATAACACAAGTCCGTCTCACCATACCTCCAAAATTACACAAACATAAAGGGTAAAAGAGTTCCATAAGGTACAATATCATACCCTCTCCAGTTGGATTGGAAGCAAAATGGGATACATTTTATCTTATATTCATGTCTGCATTTGAACATACCCCCGATGTGTTTCATCAGACGAAACACCTAACTAATTTGGTTCTGTCTGATGAAGTCACGGGGTTCCATATAATTGCCCCCTCATATACCAATCACCTCTAACACACCCACAAACACACCAATACCATACATTACACACAACATGGAACACACAACACACAACACAAAGAACAAATACAACATACACAACAGAAACAATACACACACCACACACACAATACACACAAAGGCTCTGAGTGCTCAGACTGATCTGTCACCCCAGTCAACACAACCACCCTGAACACTGCAGTGTGACCAACAACAAAAAAGGAGAGTGGCCGTCAAAAGAAGGTGAGAAATGATGCACCATGTTTTACTTTGGTGTTAGAATTTATTTTTTCATAGTTCTGCACTGACCCATGGTTTTATCTCTGTCCACCTGCTAAGTCTGGCACTCCTGCCACTGCTGTGACACTACTGACAACATAATCAAACAGAGGATGTGATAAAAGGGTGATAAAAATGAGTTTCCCATTTTTTACTTTGATAACATGATTTTAAATTTTAAATTGACTTCATACATGCTAACTACAGGACCACACCATGGTTCATTTCTCAAGCCCCAGACTAAATCTGGAGAATCTGCCTTCGCCCTTCCCAAGCTAACAACAACTAAAATGAGTTTTCATGAGGGGAAGGTGAGATATTTTTACCTACTTATTTCTTACATTTCTTTCAGCTATGATCTACCACATTCAGGAGTCCTCCCTCCATGCAATAGTAAGATCCCAGCCTTGAGACAAAATCTGTAGATGCCACTTTTGTCCTCTCCATACCAACAAAATAGAAAGCAGGTACTGAGAGTAACCTTCCAATTTTTGAATTGTATTTTTAAAAGCTCTCTAATTATTTTTTTGAATTTAAGAGTTCTACCTCCCTAGTGTCACATCTCACATTTTGTGTTCTTGGTCGTTGAGTTGCTGTGTTGCTTGGCTTTCACATATGGTAATAAATAAAGTAGGTAAGAGTGGCCATGTGACTCTCTTGCCATCTCATTTTACAAGATGACATCATTCCATGTATTTTGGCCTCTTTGATTGTTGAATCCATTGTCAGATTTAGTGTCTAATAAAAATACCCAATAATTGATGTGAATATACAAAAATGTGCCTTTATCGATTTTATTGAAGAAATAGTATGTGGACACTAAGCACTTGGTTGTTGATTTGCTGTGTTGCTTGGCTTTCAACTCTATCAATAAATGAAATAGACAAGAGTGGTCACGTAACTTTCTTGCCATTTCATTTTTCTGCATGGTATCATGGCTTCGCTTAAGCCTAATTGATTGTTGAATTGCTTTTCAGATTTGGTATCAAATACTATTCATCACAATAATTGAAGTGAACATACAAAAATGGACCTTTATCTATTTTTATGGAAGAAATATTATGTGAGATAAAGCAATTTTTTTGAGCACTAGCTGTCTACTAGTTGATTTTTTCATTACTTGTCCTAAAGATGAGAATGTCTTTGTCTTATTTAGTGAAAATTATGGATGCCTCTACGTATTATTTAGTACTACGGAAGAGTTAGACCTTCTACGATATTTTGATAAGTAATTACCAGCAGCCGGTGCAAGATTTTTTGTAGCTTGCTGGACAGAATACGAGTTGTAGAGACAGAGGAAGACGTACTTTTGAAAAAAGTGCAGTTGTAGTATGCCACTTTTCTACGCTTAATTAATATGTACTATAGTAGTTGCAAATGGGTGCGAGCGCCTCGCGTGCTTCGCGAGCGCCTCGCGCGCTACGCGCTTTCAATTCTATACAATACACACCATAGCACTGACTTTATTGTTGTGGTGTCAGTTCAAGCCATATGGTTCTTGACCATCTGACAATCAAAATTCACTCCAAGTTCCAATCATACTTTCGCAATCAAAAACTACATTACCTCGGGGTTATAACAAATAATCCCACTTTACACAAATTTGTGTATGAACTGCACACCAGTAGGTGATATTTCATTTCATTGCTTAAACTGATCACTGTGCATTTTTGTTCGTGTTTGAAACAGTTGTAGTCGCCGTTGTGTAAGTATATTGTCACGAATGATTTGTCAGTCACTGCACAGCCCTTGTTTTCTAATATGCTATAAAATTACAGCCAAATTTCTTTCATTACATTGTCTAGTAGCAAATAGTACTAACACGCTCTACCTTTTAGATATTGCAGTTTCTTATCCACTGATACCTGTCACCTAAAATGTATATTATGTACCCATATTCATAGGCATTGGTATTTATTGTCGTTACCTCAATGTTTTAGTATTGGGTAATTAATGTGTGTGCTGCCTTCCTTGAATATGGAGCTGTCTCTCATGCTCCCTCTCAGAAATTTTGCCCTAACAATTTGTTATCCGTCAAAGTCTTAGGAGTCCAAATTCACAGGATGGTATGTGGAGGCAGACTGAAATAACTGACTCTTTTTCGTTACATAAGAAAAATACCGTATAATGAGTAAAGAGAAATTAATTCACTCTTTTGAAAATGGTTGGGATATGAAATTGTCAATAGAGTCCAGCTGATGTTATAACAAAAAGATTCTCTGTCTCAAACAACTTTGTAGAAGTCGTCGTTGTGTTTTGTTGGAGGTTTTTGGTTCAATCATTTAATCTAATCTATGCTTCAGCCTCTATATCCGCTGCCTGTGGCAATATATATATATATGACAAAAGTTTCTTTCCCGTAGTTGCCATTGTGTCGAAGTATGCCATATTGGCAACAATCTCTGCATACATAAGTACTTCAAAACACTCTTTGTGTTGTGTAGATGAGGCTGGTGGTATCATATATTCGTTAGTGTGCATTTTACTGTGGCATCAGACCACCATTGTTGATGGCTAGAACACCATATACTGTAAAATGTACATAAAAAAAGAGACAACAAAGTTGGACAGTTCTTGCTTATGTTGGATTCATGACATTATGCAATACTAATTTACAGGACATATTTTATTTACCTAGACGGTATGTTAGGTAAGTTACCAGGCATATTATTTAAAAAAATAATGGATAGTTACCCTTTTACCTGTATTGCACGGTACCTTATGGTATCGTACAACAACAGGAATATCATAAAACATTTTTATGATATTGACGTCATCTTTTTCAACAGTGCAAAATAACCACGCTTTTTGTCTCAGCGCGCACAAAAATCGGATTCGCCAATATCATAAAAACTTTTTATGATGACCGTGCTGGGATTACGGGAATTTTTATGATATTGAGGGCTGTTTTGTGACACGATAACATTCCCTTCAAGTTTACAGAACCATTGTTGTATGATTAAAATGATAATTTGTGACTAATATTCCCTTCAAGTTTCCAGAAACATTCTAGAAAATAATGTCATATACAAAAAGATATAATTTTAAAGGTAGACGTTCACATAGATTCATATAACTACCCATGTAAGTACAAATGAAAAAGGGAATTTTTTACAGGTAAGTTCAGATCAACTTATGGGTCTGTACCTGTTTTGGCAAAAAGCAAAAAAACTGTCTCACTGAAGAAGAAGGAGAAGAAGGAGAAGAAGGAGAAGAAGAAGAAGGAGAAGGAGAAAACGGCTCAGTTTCCAACACAACTAAGGCCAAGTATTTGCGCTCTGTGTTGAATTTTTTTAGGTCCCAGAAAACTGTGACGTGGCGCGAGTTAGAGTATTTGCGCTCAACACCTGCCAGCAGTCCCAATTTTTTTCACCCTCTCACTTTGCGAAGATCCCATTGCCACCTTTGAAACATCATGTCAATATTGCCACGCTGCATTCAACAAATCATATCGATCGTGCCTAGCTGCCTCCAACATATTGCGTCGATCATCTGCACTATAGTGTTACTAAACAAACTATCCACCATGTCGTCTGTTTCTGACAACAACCACAATGTTCTGGAGGCTACCCCTCCCCCTCCTGTGGCAGTTGAAGCCACCACGCCAATTCTAGACAGCAGTGAGACGTGTCGAATTGCAAGTGTAGAATTGTCGTACCCTGCTGACAAAGAGGGAGCAGATGTATCTCCTCCTACCCAAGGTACAGCACATGAAGCTGACAAGCGTGCGGCCAAAAAAATGGAGAGAGAAGCTGAGAAGGAGAACCTCATGAATTGGGCAAAGGGGTTGAAGTTGACGGATGTAGTCTTGACCGACAAGGGAGATGATGTTGTGACTCTTGGAGTACGCCAGTGAAGCGACCTGAAAGCGTACGTCATGACTGCATTCCTCACTGCAAATAACATTCCCATTGCACAAGACCTGCATCTAGGCAAAGATCTTGGGAAGAATGTCGCCAACGAGATCAATTGCTCAGGATACAAACAGAAGATGAAGGCCAACCAAAGCAAGAAGAGAGGAGGAACCTCAAAGCCTGAATGCATCAAGAATGACGGAACTCTCTACCGTGTCATCAATGTTATGATTCGGAAGAAAGAGCAAGTCATCATAATCAAAGAGGCCCATAACAAAGATGATCAAGATTCTCGCAAGCCAAAAGAAGTAGTGTTTGGTATTCTCTATGCAGATTACTGCACCATTGATGAAGACCTAGAAAGGTTCTCTCCTGCAGGTGGGAACGCTCTCATTGGGTACTCCGTAACTGAATCAATTTTTGAACGTTACGATGCGCTCACTCTTGATGAATTCAAGGAAGTGCTAAACTTCATCTAAGCAGTCTACCGTGCTGCACGCAATGAGAAGAATTTGTCTGGTAACCATGGTGACTTTGGTGCTGCTGTTGGAGGTAAGGTCTATATCCTTTATTTGCATCATTGTTTAATTGAACTCGGAGATAAGGGCTTCGAAAGTTGCTATTATCCTGAATTGGGAGAAAATACAAAGCGTATTTCCAGTGCCGGACGCTATGTACCCCTCAACAACAATAGGAGTCAAAAGTCCCAGGGTTCAACAGCAACCGAGCGTAACCTGTCTCCCTATCCTGATAATGACAATTTTCGCAGTAGGAAGTTCTCCGCAGTGGAAGCAACAGAGCAGGCAGCAGCAGCTATTGTGCAGAGAGAGCAAGAGAGGGGGTCTGTCAAGAAGTTCGAAGTGATGCTTAAGATGAAGTCGAATGCTCAGTTCTATGAGAAGAAACTGAGTAAATTGAAGCGCAAATACACGCAATGTAAGGTTGACGGCTGTGACGAAGGTACTTTGGTAGAGATTAGGGATGACGGCAAGTACGCAAAGAAAATGAGCAAACATTACACACAGAAATACAACGAAATGAAGGATGCAATGAATTACAATTCTCCTGAGTGTACTGATGATTCTTGGTCTGATGATCATAAAAGAAGTATTTAATATTATATTTATGTGACATATATCTTTAGAAAACTCTAATTTGGACTAACGAATTCTCTATCTGTTGTATTCCCATTTGGGGATACAACAACATCCTCCATTTGCTCTTGCCTTTGCCTTGCAATGTTGTGCAAGGGTCTACAAATGTCGTACTCACGAATATGATCAACAATGGATTCTCTTGTTCGTGAGATGCCAGGGTACGCCTGGAAGTCTTCATCTGGAACAATTGGCAAATACGACATCCCCAAAGGCGCAGCAGGGTTTGGAGTAAGATCATACGAATCATACTCTTCTACTGCTGAAGAGTATTCACGTTCAAATGGCCCATCCTCCCTGATAATGAAATTGTGCAATCTTGCACATGCTGTCAATATCGCAGACACACGCTCTACACTCCCACCTACTTTCCCACTGAGAATTCCAAACTTCTTCACTAGTCTACCAAACCCCATTTCTACCCGAATACGCAGTTGAGACAAGTAATAGTTAAAGGCATCTTGAGCTGGGTCAAGTCGATCTGCTCCAGTGAATGGAATTAATAAGTTTTGGAGAGTGTATACGCAGCATCTCCTAAAGCAAAGAGTCCAAGTGGAAGAGATGATAATGCAGCTTTCAGCTCGTCTGCTTGTGTGTATGAAATATTGTCGTTTGTTGATCCTGGACTGACAACTCCAAAGTACATAAATTGCAAATCTGGCTTTAGGCATGCCTGACAATTCAATCCATACGATTCGTAATGGCCAGAGTAATAAGATATTACATTAGCGACTTCTTTCCTAGTGGGCCTATTGCAACTCTGAAAGAAACCATCAATGCATGCGACACAACCAGCCATGATCTCATTTGTACTCTTCTTTTTGTAGTTGTTATAAATTGTATTCCACTCGTCTGGTGTGGAGGGCATTTCAATTGCGAGTTCTGGAGCTGTGTTAACCGCATTAACAAAATCAATGAAAGCTTTGTAAGATGCATCTTTGCACATGCCAAAAATCATGCGTTGACACTTTGGCCTCCCACCAGATACAATACGCAGCCCATTTCCGACAATATGTTCAACCAAAATGGGCTCAGGTCAACGGCTGTTGTATTCCTTTTGCTGCAACAATGGATCCAGAATTCGGACGAGCTTGCCATGTGATCTCAGAGACATCAAGTACTCATTTTCAAATGAGCTCTCGTGCTGCAGTTGAACAACATGAGCATTCCAATTCAAACGTGAATGCTCCCATCTGTCGTTCCTAATTTGTTGTACCCTGCCAAGGAAAGCCATAACATGCATATCCTGCAAACGATCTGTTGGATTGTTGGTTGTGCTTGTGATGGGGTGAACATTGTGGTTGTCATGACTATTGTTCAGGTCAAAACCCTCATCCTCACTCTTCCAGTCCGAATTTGTAGATGACGAATCCATAGCCATGGAGGACTCGTCATCGCTGTCATGACAATCAAAGAGTACATGGTCGATGGGCTCGCTATGGGGGCAGTGAAGCAAGATTCGGCTCGAACGTGAATGACCTGATAGGGAAGATACGGAGTCTGCAGATGGCACGCGATCGAGAACGGCCCGTGGCATTGCGTTATAGAAGTTGATAACTTGTGCGTGATGGGATGATGTGTGTTGCTTGGTCAACTTTTATAGTGCCCATGGCAGTGTGGATATACAATACAATGATAACTTGTTCGCGATGCGGTGATGTGTGTTCCTCCATCAAATATTTGGTTTGGAAAGTGTCACCATTACCACAAGATTCTGGGAGTGCTCCCATTTTGTACTCCAACGCGTCAATCGGGGAAATGTGCGAAAAAGAAAAATCTGAGGAGGCAGTTACGGGAGTCCTGACACTCAAGCCAAAAAATGGGGGAAAAAGAAGAATCTGTGCACAAGATTGAGCGCAAATAATCACCCTTAAGATTTTAAAAAAAATCTTGATTCCTACGAGCGATTTTGAGCGGTAGTAGGTACAAGTAAGAAAACCACTTTGAACTGCGTGGTCCACTTTGAACCACGAACGACCGGATTTAAAATACCTACGTACGATTGTACGCGTCATAATCATAATTCGGGGACACGAATTGTCAGATAGTCTGACCGTACTTCGTAGAAAAAATACCATTTTCTACGGGAACCACTTTGAACCGTTTCGTGATTTTTGGCTTGTTATGGCAGTGCAATTGCACCAAGTGTCTGCACTGGGCCTGGGTTCTTCACTCCTCAGCCGCCGATGATAATATTGGATACACTACATACATTCTACGCATCTATAACCCTGTTACATTGTGCCAGAAACTACAGCAAGGTTAGACTACTTAGTCTTCCCCTTGCCCCCCCAAAGCCTGTACTTTTGGTGCTTTGTGTTGCCCACCCTAACCCACTGTTTGCTCGGGTTTATTTGCAAGCGCCATCAAGACCAGGTTTTTGGAGATATCCCCACTGGTATAGGAAGACAGGTGGACGCTGTATCAGGCGGGCACCTGGAGTTCAAATACCCTCCGACCGGTTGCCCATGACGTGTTCCTGTGTGTGGCTGCTGCTGGCAGTCGAGTCCCAAGCCGACATTTGTCAAAGTGTAGGTGGACCTACCCTTGTCATTCAGTCAACCCCTGACCCGGGGTGCTATGTCTATGGTGTTGGTCCATTAGGCATATTCCCGTTATCCATGAGACTTACATCCTCTGGCAGCATGTGGAATACTCCACCGGACACATTAACATAACCCAAACACTGCTTCATAGCCTTTGACATCCCCACCGAAAAGCTCGCTAACTCCTCCCGTATATACTCTTTGAAGGTTTCCCCACGCCATCTCCCGAGTTTCTGGATTTGGGTATCGGTGTACCCATTCAACGATAACGCGTTCGCTCCTCCCCTCGCAACGAATGTGTGTCCACCCGTGCAATCGGCACACCCCTTGTCGTGGGATAATCTAACACTGCCGCCGCCTCCTTTAACGCTTTGCTCACATCCTTATCCGTCACTTCGTGCTTGGTTGGCTCTATTCCCCAGTAAGCTGAAAGATGAACCTTCCAATTACCCAGTGCTCGATGCCGTAAGTGGCAATATCGGCGCCCGAGGGCGCGTACTGGACACATGACTGTCTCGCCATTAGCCTCATGGTTAATGCACACCCCTTTATGACCATTTTTTTGGTTGTCCAACTTCAGAGTTGCTCCATCCGCCACCAAGATTACCGAGTCCGGTGCGTTGCGGGCTAATTGTCGGAGTTGGCCACTCGTGTTGCGCTTGAAAAACGTGACATCCTCTAACTTAAATTGCACCGTTTGCTTGGTGTCATTGCGTGTGCTCTTAACTGTGTACTCCCCCACACGTAGCAGGTAATAAAATGTGACCATTGTCAGATCGCCTACCGCTTGATCCCTCGCAGATGACCCCGCCACCATACCGCGTTTGACCAAGAACTCCGGCACGTCCACTTCCACCGGCAACTTTTTCATCGTTGGTGGGTCTGCTTTTGCAAATCCATCCAACATTTGTGCTAAGCAAGGCAAAAAGTCCTTTTGCCCAAATCCTTTGGTCGGATCTACCCCATAGTCCAAGGAAATTGTCTTGCCAACGGCTGTGAGTGCCGTAATAACTGTTCCACTTCGGACTTGGCGTCGGCGGCCGTAGCATCCTGCAAGTACCGCCCCAGCGTATCCCATGAGGACGCGACACTTCCGTTGGTGGTCGGTTCCCTGTAAGTGAGGGTCCACTCCCAGAGGGAGGCAATACGCTCGCCAGTTACGCCATGATGCTGCCCTGGTTGCGGTAGTCGCCGCCACTCGTCCAGAGTGAAATCCTGTATCCGCAATACAGAAAGAACTTTCGTAAAAAGCTTGGTGGACACCCGGAATACTGTCCACGATTTCTCTTCCATTACCAACCATAAGACCAACAGGCCCACCATTTCCAGGTCCGAGTTGGTGATCAGCCCCTGTGGGTTCTCCTGTGATACTAACGACTGTTGGATGTCTTGGGGCCATTCCGCCCGGAACACTGTCGGCGTGCATGCCTTGCCCTCCCCCACAATCACCCCTCCAATGCCGTGTTTGGATGCATCTTTTACTCCCACGTAATCTGGCCAACCCGCCACCAGTTCCCGGCATGGTGTCGGCTTCACAGTTGCCTCGCGGAGTAATGTACGACAATCCCTCGTTGCTTGGAGGAGGGTTGCATTTTTTGCCAGCTTCACCGCCGGTGGCCTTACTGCCAGCACCCTGTTACATGGAGATAAGAGTCCTCGTCCGGCCAGGATGGACGTGAAGGCGTGCCGTAGCTTTGCGACTGTGGCTTCAAATTCCCGGAAGGGAACGGGTGAACCACTGCGTTTTGCGGTCCGTATCCATTTCTGTAGAAGAACGAGCAAGAAGTCTCTCTTAGGTTGATCGAGCTGCATAGTTTTTTGACCCGTGTTGCCGTTAAACTCGAAGCCGAGGAGGTCGTGCCGCAAGGCCCATTTCCCATCGCCCTTGCATAGTTTCTTGTACGAGATGGAGTCCTCGTTGGGGTTGTCATTTGCAGGGAAAATATCGTGAATGCCCTGGAGGACAGCCGTAGCTACATGTTCCAGCTGTGCCCTGGACGTCGCAATAGCGAGGGGGATAAAGTCGTCTACATAGACGTCCAAAAAATACCGTAGTGTATCATCGTGTGCTGTCTCTGGTAGATTCATGACATCGTTGCCCGCCATTGTTAGCCCGACAAATTTGTGAGTTGGCAATGTGCCTATCGGCCTTTCGATGTACTCCGCTCCCACATCCCGTGCAGTTTCGGATGCTGCGCAAAAGTATGGCGGCGATTCTACCCACCCCATCTGCAAGGAGGTGGGTACTACCAGTCGGACCGGTTCCCCTGGTACCTGTGGCATCACATATGTGAAATTCCACTCTTCGCCCTCTTCGCAGTCCAATCGCCAAAAGCCGTCTTTGATATCGTATTTGGCGGAGAAAACTTTGTCCTCGTCAGATGCTTCAGCGTAGGCATGTATCAGCCTGCTGAGTGAGTGACCCAGTTGGTCAATCGCCCCCGCCGGCGCCTGCAAAGTGGTGGTGTCATTGACCGAGGTCACACATTCCCCTGACGACAGTTTGACCCCAAAGGAGAGGTCTAGTATCGCTCTGAACTTTTTGGACTTATGAGGTATCATTGCCAGCGGTGAGACTTTTAGCTGCGCTGGTATCCCTGTGCGACGTAGGTCCTCCCATACCACTACCTTAGCTTGACCCCGTCGCACTTTTTCCGCCAATTCCTCTTTGTGCTGTTGTACCGCCTCTGGCACCAGCGCCGACTTGTGAGGGCCTCGTTGTATAGCCGCTTCCAACCATTCTCGTTTCCAAGGTCGTCCTGTGTTGACCGGGCACCCCTTTGTGGCATATTCCAACAGAGTGGAGGCCGCGGGGTGGTATAGTGCCAGCCCCCGTGGACACATATCATTTCTCCAACTTGTTGGCTCTCTTCGTCCCTCCGTCGGTGCTCTGCCACTTCCTCTCTGAGTGGTCCAATAGGATCCGTTGGGCTGCGCACCTTCCCGTTGTTGCCGACGTGCCTTCTTCTCTTTCTTATGTGCACCCTTGTTGCACCCCGATATCCTGTCACCCGTGATCAGCTGTGGTGGTAATAACCCTGGTACTGTTGTGACGTTGTCTTCCCCATGCCCTACCCAATCATTTGCACTCAAACCCCGCCCCTCCATGAGGGTTGCACCTTGCTGTCGGTCCAACTGCTGCTTGCTGTTGTGCTTCCCAGTCTGTGACCTGTGGCATCCATGATGCCCGCCCCCTTGTTGTGGCTCTGTATGCACCCTAGTGGTGTCTGTCCTGTGTTTGTCTTCCCAGGCACTCGTCGTTGTGTTGCACTTGTCTGCGCAATTGCTATTTTTTGGCACTCTCGCACCCGTTTGTGGCCCCTCATGCTCTCGTTCACCGACCGTCCCCTCCACTGCACCCCACCTTCCGCTCTCTTCCTCCCATGTGTGTTCTTCTCCCGTAGTTAGCATGCCCCGTTCGTCCTTTGTCTTACCTTGTCCCCTGTAGAGCAAGCTGCAACCCCGTGTATCCCTCCACCGATCCACCGACACTCCGTCTTGGTCTGTCACTGGTATGTCTGTCTTGTTCGCATTCCCCATTTCTGCTTTTGGCCAAGCCGCCATGATCCGTGTTGCCGTCCCCTCTCTCCTCTCTGATATTCCGCGATCGTTGCCGACTGTCTACCCCGCCAGCCTGCTGTCTCCCATCCTCCTGGCATGGGCGCTCCACACCCTTCACCTTGCCCCGTCACATAGGTGACCGGAATTGTTTCGCTGGTCGCCCGCCGCTGTCCAGCCCCGTTCGTCCATGTTTGCTTGGTGACGTCTGTGATGCCGTTCCTCCTGTTGTGTCTGTTCCGTTCCCCCTGGAACCCACTGGTCGCGGCGCCGGGTTTTCCACTCTCACAATGTATTCCATGCCTGGCGTTAGTACTTCACATAGCTGTGTCGCAAAAGGGTTTGGTATCTCTGCGGCCGACGCGTGCTGAAAACGACAGTTCCGATGTCCACATATCCCCAGGACATTGTTGTAGCACAAATAATTCTTCCGTTCCTGCCTGTTCACGTATCGATCAATTACTGGTAATTTGTCCCATGACACATTCCCTGCAGTCATCATCCGCCCTAGCATTACCCTCCCCTGGAATTTCTCATGAAACGGTCGCATGAAGTCTCGAATCCACGGGTGCATATGTCCCAGCTTTGTGTACCACTCTCGTCCGCCGCCCTGTCCCCCATGATGCCCTCCACTAATCAGGAAAGGGTTGGGCCCCTGTGGTACCACTGTACCCATCCTGTTTGCTATCACCGGGGGTAGCTGAGTCACACTCTTTGTTAACCATGCATCCGGGAATGTGGAGCGGTGGATCCCATTTTGGAATCTCACATTGGGAATTATATCGTCAAGGAGGGACGTTGGGAAAAGAGGCATTTCTTTGCCTTTGAAGTCGTCTGGATGCAAGCGCTGATGGAAAAAACTTGACTTGTCATCATGAATGGCCCACGTGATCTGCTTGCATAATAAAGGTGTGAACTTGGCCTTCATTGCTGCCACTGATGGGTGTGTCATCACCTTGTAAATTTCCAATACCCGTCTGTAGAAGTCGCACTTCTGTCCATATAGGACTTCCAATAAACCTGCAAACATGCCGATGTTGAGCCGTAGCTCGTGAAAGTTCCCCGCCGGTGCCCGCATGTCACCTGCTTCCAGCTGCAATGCTTCCCCTAAAGACCTTGTCTTCTTGGTATCTTTCTCTGCTTGCTCCCTAGTGCGCTCCCGTTCAATCTCAGATGCCGTGTTCGGTCGGCAGGCTAGGATGCTCAATGACTTGGCCGCTGACTCGAATGATGGTACCCCTTCGCCCGGGTTGGGCTTCATATCAACTAGTGCTTTTACCGTCTTCTCACGCAGGAAGACTCCTTCATCATACTCAACATTCATCCGAGTACAAAACAACTTCATACCCTTTATTATATTAAGCCTATGGTCTTCCACCTCTTTTGATCCCAACAGCAGCGGCCAAATGGGTGGCACCTCGCTTTCCCGCACGATCCCACACCATCCCATCAACGCCGCCAGTTTGTATACCGAAAAGGTTGTCGACTCCCCTTTATGTCCCAGCCCCACTGATTGTGCACCCGCCATCCCGTCTACCTGCTTCTCCGACAGGCGGTGCACTGCCTCTGCCATTCGTTGCAGCGCTGCTGCACTTTGTCCCAAACGGCCGGAGTGGGCAGTGATGGGGGCAGATCCCCCGGGTGTGGCTGCCCCTTGGGTAGATATGAGGCGATGATATGCCCAGAAGGCAAAACGGTCGTCGTCGGAGTGAACCGCTGATACCTTAAGGGTGATGGCAGGTGAGCACCGCGTCGGTGCCAACGACTGGCCCGCTGCCAGACACCACTCGCGAAGAAGCTCTGTGTTTACTGTGGTGACCCCTGTGTTCCCTGCTTCCACCAGCCGCTCGATCTTGCAGTGAAGCTCCCACGGGGTGCAACGATGTTTCAGCACGAACTTACCCAACACTGTTGGCAAATATAGCATCCGTGGGAGGTAGACTGTCTGCTTCACTATGTCCTCACCCGGATACCAGCACGTCCTCCCATTCGACGCATCAGCATAAAAACCCGTTGCTCTCTCCACATCTAGAGCCACCGTGAATTCGCTCCATCGCCATGCATTTTGTACTGGGAGGATGACTGGGTAAGGGACCCGGTAGCTCGTCCGGTCACCCACGAACCCTATGATCTTGTTATTAAGATCCCCTCCTGCCTCGATGTCAAAGAACTTGGCGATCGAGTGCATTACCTGGATGAGGGGGGAGTCGTCGGTCATAAAGGCAACAAAATGGAGGTGTGGCCCCCCAGCAAGTACCTCCTCCCGAAACCTATCCGAGATCACCGACGATGCTCCCGCCCTCTGCTGCCAGCCTACTTCCTTCCGGGTCTGCTCCGTTGTCACAGGGCGCCGCTCCAATCGTCGAAGGAGCGACACGGCATTCTCCATCTCGACCCTCCCACCCGTGGTTGGCTCCTCCACTTCCCGTCGCAACGGAGTTGTCTCACCTGTAGGTTCTCGTGGTCTGATGCTTCTGTGTCCCTCTGCCACGTCTGCCATGCACAGCCAATCCTCTCGTGCGATACCCCTGCCAGCCGGTGTCGCCGGTGCGTCCGTTGGTGTAGGCTCCGCTGCCGCGACGTCAGCCTGTGTGACGGCGTGATAGGTCACCGTCGACTGCGCTCCCCATGGATGATCCGCTTGCCACTCGTCGAGTGATGGCTCCGGTGCCTCCTGCTGCGATGGCTCATGCGCTCCGCTGGCCGCCGCGACCGCATTCCTGAAGAGCTCGCCAAACCCGCTCATTGTCCTCGTCGTCACGCTCGCGTCGTAGTCACTGGTGTCGCTGTCGTGCGGTCGTGGTGGTTGTGGTGTACGACGACAAAAACTACTCTACTCAAAGGCACCCTGCTGTAACAACATCATCGTCGGCAGTGCCCTGAAGAAGAATGAGGAGGTGGCGTGGGCCACATGTTGTGTGGCTCCACGCCCGCTACTCATTTTCTTCTCCACGTGCTTCGTCTGGCCATCACCACAAGCTGCCTTCCGCCAAGGCTGAGAGACCTGTAGAGCTGGACTGAAGCCCTTCAGATAGTCCCAAAGGGTTGTGCAATCTTGGCTGGGTGCGAGGGATTGGATAATGATGTCACAGGAGAGGTCAAAGATACCTGACATTACGTGGTTCAAAGTGGTTTCTTACTTGTATCACCCTGTAGAACACGACGTCGATTTTCTTTTTCGTGTACCATACCATACTTTTAGTATACAATAGTATACAATAGTGCATGGCTCTCATGAACCATGACCGCGACGACTACCACAAATAATAAACCATCCCAGCCCAAACTCCGCCGATTCCTGCTAGCCCGCCACGGCGAAACCAACTACAACAAAGAGCATCGTATTCAAGGCACCCTCGATGACGGCGTGTTCCTGAACTACGATGGAATCGCGCAAGCTTCCGCTCTGGGGGTTTATGTCGCAGGCCGTCAGCTAGGGCCGCCAACGAAGGATATGGATGCATCGTCTGATAATGATGCGGGAGGCAGCGACAGATCCTCATTTGAATCTCCGATAACGCGAACGTACTGCTCGCCAATGCAGAGATGTCGTCAAACGTATGCTGCCATCTCTGGCGTCTGTTCGGGACACATGACACTAGCGCACACAGAACTATGTTCACCTCAGCATTCTTACCATCCATTGCCCGAACCAATAATCCTACCAAGTCTAAGAGAAATTGAGTTGTGTGAGTGGCAGGGTCGACTGCGCAGAGATGTGGCCGTCAATGACGCGGAGAATTGGAATATCTTCAAGTCGGAGCCAACCAGGTTGCGATTGAATGATGGGACATTCGCGCCGGTATTAGATTGTTGGGAGCGAGGTATGGCAAATTGGGAGAAGATTCGATCAGAGTCCGTGAACGAAGACGCACAATTAGTGTTTATCATGTGTCATGGAGCCATTGGGCAAGCCATGCTGCTTCATTCTTTAGGAATGGATGTTGAACTTTACGGAAAGTCGAAGCGGTTTGCATTTGATAATTGCGATTGTTTTGAAATAGAATGGTGTGATACGGAGATGACATCCAGGCGATGGAGGAGGGTTCACCCCATGGAAGGAAAGTGGGAGACGTGTAGCTCGACGAAAAACATGTACAGTTCGTCTGGGCTTTTATCTTCCAGATGAACTAACACAATTTGCCAAGTGTACAACAACACTCGTCGTTCTTGGTTTTAGATGTGGAGAAAGCCCTGAAGGATTTAAAAGGTTCCCTCATCTGCTGAAACTCTGTCTAGTTGGTAGACTAATTAGAATAGTAGATTCCAATAAATTGTGAGCTTTAGAATAATGCTTAATTAGTTGCGCTAAAAACTAAAAAGTAAACCATAATGTATTGATACTGCTGCAGCTCTACTTTCAATGCACACAGGAAGAATCTTGTGAATATAATGTTCAGTCATTATAATTCATATAAAAATCATTGAATTTTGAAAATGATGTAGGGACGTATTCATTATTATTTTATTATCAATAAATGAGAGAGCAGTGTCTGAAAACACTCAGTATTTCATCATATGTTGTCAAAGAGAGCAGGTAATGTGCAGCACAAGCTGTTGCATGTCTCTCAATCTGTCAAATGACTGAAAGTGGAGCAAGCATTATCCTTTGGACTACCGTGTGTTCTAAACCAACTCTGTGGGGTTCTACTCTGGGGTTCGTGCTCAAAGGAAAAGCAGAAAGATACCAAAGGTATCCCAGAGGTACTGCTCTAAGTCCGAATTACACTTTCCATTGTGAACTGAAGCATTATAACATCGCCCCCACCAAGTCACCACTTGCAATTACTCCCTCAAGAGTAATGGCAAATTTGTCTGCATGGTTGATTCCATCATGAATCTCAAAATAAATAGATGTCTTCTGATGACTCACAGAACAGAAACCAGTGATGCTGTAAGTGTGACGACTAATTTGCTTGAAGGTCTGTATCTTGCTGAAAGTCCATCTAGCCGTAGGCTAATGATAAGAGTAGATTCCAATAAATTGTGAGCTGTAGATTAATCCGTTGCGCTAAAAACTATAAAGTAAGGCGTAATGTATTCAGACAGTAAAACATATTAAACCATAGAAGTGTAACAGTAGAGTAGCTTCCGACACTCTCCCTTGATTCATAGTTTCTCACTATTTAGCGCCGCAAGAAGTCCATCATCAACTCACAGCTTTGCTGAGTGCCTGTGAAACAAGGTAGCATCGACATTCTTGGTAAAGATGTCCTCTTTGTTTTTAGGTCCAGGGATGTGCTTGAAAGCCACCATCCCATCCTCCTTCAGCTCGCGTAGCAAGAACATCCGCACATCCACGTGCCTAGTCCACCCTCCCACACTCCAGCTTTTAGCTAGATCACATGCCCCACTATTGCCCATTTCTGCTATCATGAGTAGTTCAACCTTAAGGCCCATAGAGGTAACAACCATATAAACATACATCATGTCTTGTACCATAGTTACTACTGCCGTTAGTTCCGCCTCAGTCACAGACAGTGTCGCCTGCTTCTGTGTCACACTAGAAAATGCAATGAGCACATCATTTAAGTACACTGCAGTACCCATGTTACTCCTCCTGTTTTCCGGATCATTGGCATAGTTAGAAATGGACCTACCACGAATCTTGAACTTGAAGTTCCTATCCTTTCTGTCCCAGCTGGCCCCTTGTAGGTGTGCCCCTGATGTAACGGATACAGTCACATATAGCATCCCAACGAGCTTCAGTTGGATCGTGACAGTGACGAGAAAGTTCCCTGACAGCATTGGCAATATTGGGCCTATTGTGCTTAGTCAAATACAGCAGTTTCCCTACACTAGTTTGGTACCGGCTGTGCTTCTCGGGATTCGACTTGGTCCAATTCTCACACTTAGGGGCAGTGCTCAGCTCTATACACAACTCATTTTTTCACACATTTCCCAGTTGACTACGCAAATTTTGGCAATTTCCGACCCAACTCTTTTTTTCACACAATCTTTTCCAACTCGCAGACGTCCCACACAAATAGTTGTCGATCGGCCCCATCACACAATCATTTTTACATCTTCTTGTGTGCACATATTGGTGCTCAAAATTCAAAGGAATATTCGGTTCCCACGTACATCTGGTCAGAATGAGATTCAAATAAGATTCGAATATCATTTTGCAAAAACTTCTCAAACTAATATTTAATTCCTATATGATACTTGAAGGTCATTTAATACCTCTACTCATTCGCTTGTTTCGAAGTATTACATTTTGATACGTCGTGGTGGTGCACACGAAACAGTTGTGATTGTGTAGTGACAAGCGCCAAAACTGATTTTCACACAACTTGTTGCGAAAGAAAAAAAATGGGTGTGAGCTCAAGCACTAAGACAGCCCCTTAGTAAGAAATTTTCCAGGCTTTGCAGGCACCAATACTGCCTTCCCTTGAGCAATATCCTCAAATTCATTGGTCAGACTCTGCACCAAGACTGGTTGTGTCAAATTTGAAACTCCGCCAGTTGCTTCAGATATCCAGCTTGGATCCAATGTAGTCTTTTACCTTCCCAATGTCATCACACTTGAAATGGCTACTTGAGAAGCTCCTTCCCATGTTCAATGTGCTTTGCATTGCTATGCACAGCTTGTCATCGATCCAGGTCAGTCACAGCACAAGTCCTCAGATTGAATCCCGTTTGAACAACAGACAGGGATCGGCCCTAGAGTAATCACACTTCATTTCCATCATGACGGTCACAACCTTGTCATAGTAGTACTTGGCAGCCTGTTTAGTGTCATAGATGCACTTCTTCAACCTAGCTACAACAGGTTCAGTGTACTTGGTGTACCACTTCTCCATTCCCTCAGGTATGTCCGTGTAGATTTCGGGATCACCTTGCTTGAACTCTCCTAACAGAATGAACCATTAACATCCATGACCCATCCTACATAGCCACACAATAGCATGATAGTGAGAGCAATGCCAATGGAGAAGGTATTAGTCACACGTAACAAGATAGTGCCCTCATCATAATGCTGTCCTAGGATTTGGCTGCAACCTTTTGCATTCAAACGTGCATGCTTGGTCCCACCGGCTTTTGGCTTTATGGCCCATGCGGACTTGAGTATCTTGGTCTTGGGTGGGATGTTCACCTTAGGTACGATATCCAAGACATCATTCTTGATCATTTTATCATGCTCATTGTCAACTTCGACCTGCCACTCCACCGCATCCGCAGAAGCCATGGTCTGTTTATAGATCATGACATGGAGCTCTGACGTATGTATGAATCCCATGTCTGCTGTGCCAATTAGAGACAGCTCCAACTTGAAGTCCAGACTCAGTTCAAGTTGCATGAGTCAAATTACGGCAACAGTCATGTCATACCCATCATACTTCTTGGGTAAGTGAGTAACACGACTGCTCCTCGTCTTCTTTTCAGGTTTCATATCCAAGTCAGATCCTCTGTGACCGCATGGTCATCATCTCCCTCCCTAGCCTCTGACTCCAACTTAATTCCAGGTTGATTGTTGTCATCAGTGCCACTAGAGAGAGATTCAAGCTCAGTAACATCATGCACAGGGTTTACTCCATTCGGTTCATGCTTTCCAAGCCCTTCAAGCTTCAGTGCAGCAAAGGTGCCATTTGAGATTTCATGCACAGCCATGCACACTTCAGGGAGCATTGCCATGTCCGCAGTGACATCATCCTGGTAGTACATCCGATGAAGTCATATGACCTGTCGGGACTCTGTGACCTTTCAAGTAGCAGGATTCCACATCCTGTAGCAGTCATTAGAGTGGTTCTCAGCATACCCAACAAACACCATGGGTATTCCCTAATCACCAAGCTTCCAATTCTTGCCAGGAGTCACGACTCCAGCTTCCCTGAAAGTTCACATGACCCCAGGCTCCGACCACTTAGGATTCTGTAGGCCCATCCACTGATAAGGGTCATTGTGCAGTCTTTGTCCACGACCAAGTAACCAAGGACTGTACTATGTGTGAGTACCTCATTTGTTACGAGAATGCACATTTTTGCAGTCATATGGAAGGCATTACCCATTGCCCTAGCACGACTGGCAATAGTTGCAAATTCAACTTCAATGAGGCCATTTTGCTGTGGAGTACTGTGCACGGTAAGCTCCCATTGGGGATTAAGCTTCCATTCATCACCAGTTGCACATTCCACAAGCTTCTTGTTCTCTCCAGAATTGTCCATCTGGATATACTCTGCCACCATTCCCTTATCAGACAGCTTGCAAAGGAATGCGCACATATGGCTCAATGAAGTCATCCTTGTGCTTATAGAAACTTGACAAGGAATACCTGCTAAATTCATCGTGTTGCAAATGCCACTGCTTCTTGGGACAGCTGACACCTTCCCTATCATTAATCATGGAGATATCATGGCACCACTGCTCACTAGGCTTAGATGCTCTCACCCTTTCAGATTTCTTGGGAATGCATCTCTGTTTTGCCTTTCTGGAGGCACATGATGCACATGGTCTCATGACACAATCTGTCAATACACACCCTAAGGCCTTAGCAGTCCTGTAAGTTTTCTCCATGTCAGCATGACCTAACTTGCAGTGTGCCTGTGCCAGTGTTAGTGTAGTCGGTTCACGAGTCACACTTGAATTTGAAACCTTGTAATGCCTCTTCAGTACGGTTGCATACACAGTGCCCTTAGGGGCTTGCACCACAAGATCAAAGGTGATGCTCTTGGTCCAACGAGGTGTAATCAATTTAACATGGGGACAAACTGAACAGGATGAAGTTATAAGAGGCATTGAAACTGACATCAGTCATTTTGAAAGTATCCCCCTTCGCTCCTTCCTTAGTGTAATTGGTCACCGTAAAGTTTTTAAGCATTGAACCTTCAACGTGACCACCAGTCATTTCCTGAGACACAATACAGTCTTGCGGCAATTGTATGAGCCATCCTTGCTTTTGGAAAAATGGTTGATGGCTGCGGTATTGTACACCCATACGTCATTACTGCATATTATTTCCGTGTTGGCTGGTACTTCCATAGCCATAGCCATAAGGCTTAAAGATGGCCGGATACCGCTAGGCTCCAACCTGAGAAGTCATTCATGGCTGGACTACAGCATGCATGATTCATTTTGAGGACGTTCATTGACATCATTGTCATCACCTTTTGACACCATATCACATGTACCAGTTCCAACACATGCATCCAAGAATCCTCCTTACAAGAAAGCATTGGCGACATCACATGGCACGAATCCATTATGCTCCATAGGCTTCAAAGCATTAACAAGATTAAGGTAAGTTGATTGCTGTGTCATACTTCCCATATCATCCTTGAGAACCCCTTCGCATTATCCATGATCACCCCTCCATCAGGTGAGGTGATACCCATCAAGCACACCATCTAGTGTGCACAACACAAATTATACATTAGAATTAGTAACCTCCTTGTTGCTTCCCCTGCTGTTGGTTTTGCTGTTCCTGTTTGTGCTGCTTGTGTTGTTGCTGTTGTTTTTTTCTTCAGGCAGTTGGCATCCTTGTGGACCTTCTGACCATCTTTGTTGCTCTTGCCTTTGAATGGATGCATGCCTGTTTGGTTTGACCTGCCAACTTGCTGATTGTTGCTTCCACTGTGTTTCTTGTCTGGACAGTTGTTTGCTTTGCGGCCTTGCTTGTTGCAGTGGTAGCATGTCCCCTTTAACTCCACATTGCCTAGAGACATTCCGTTTCAGTTGCTGTTGCCCTTGTTGCCACCCAAACCATCCTTTTGAACTTGCCTGGCTGCAAACCACAGAGCTGTTGAAACCTAACCTGAATTGCATGCTGTAGTTGTTCATAAGTGCATTTGATTGCTTCCATGTTGATTAGACTTGCCAAGGCTGCTATACATTTACCACAGTGCCTGCATTGATTTGCATGACCAGTGCATTGAATGCATTTGCTGTAACCAAGCTTTGAGCTGCCTGATTTGCCATATTGATGCAGCCCAAATAAAGAGAGGGGATGATTTTCATGAATTGTGTCCTTTTCATTGTTTCTGTCAACATGCTTCCTGATGCTGCATACAATCTTGTCAATTCAGTGAATTTATTGTCCACAGATTGAGGACCATCCATCTCCTTCATCTCTATTTCATCCAACTCTGCATGCAAAACTGTTGCTGTCAATTCCTACTCTTGCTTTGAGACACAGAATTGCCTCATGAGCTAGTCGTTGTGGGAACTCAGTGGTGCACGACAGGTTGATTTCATGTTGATGTTTTGGCAGAAGAAAAGCCATCCTTAACCATGTCATTGCATTGTCGTTTGCTTGTACTCCCTTGAACATTTTTAATTTGTCCGGATCGGACAAATCTAACCCTTCTTTGCTACTGTGTTTTGCAGGTGGGTCAGACGCAATCGAGGCATCAAATGCAAACCCAAATCCTCTCAAGGTTGCCATTAAGATCACCAGTTGAATGAGCTCCAAGACCTTGGCATGGCAGGTACCCTTTGGCTGATGAACCTCCACCGTAACACCATCAGTAAAGTCCTGATTTTCATTTCCGCTTTTCATATTTTTAATGCATCTGCTAACTTTCCACCAATTTGTTGATTTGTCACAGTCAGCAATGCCTGGACCTAGTCCAATGTTAGATTCCCTCCCCCAATTGCCGCTCAGGAATATACCATGCGCATTGCCCTCGGCAAGAAAGGAGGTGGTTAAATCCCTGACATTTTCAGTCCGCTTTTTGATTTGATTGATTGTTACGTAACTGTTCAATTTTTGTTCATCTACTTTGTCCAAATCTAGTGACTAGAATATCTTGTCATTAGATCTTTGAAGGTTGCTGAAAGTCTGTCTAGTCTGTAGACTAATTAGAACTTAGATTCCAATAAATTGTGAGATTTAGAATAATGATTGATTAGTTGGGCTAAAAACTATAAAGTCAACCATAATGTATTCAAATGTAAAACATAGTAAATCATAGAGTGTAATGTTAGTGTAGCTTCCAACACCATGCAGCTCTTTACACATGTTTGCCTTCATTGAATCTGTAATGTCTATGTGACAAGTCAGACTAAAAATGAGTGAATCCAATTTTCACGTAAGCAGCAACAATTCACATGTCAAGAAGTTTCGGCTCCAGAAAAGATGACTCATACAAAAGTCAGCGAATCGCAAACCCATGTATAACATCCCTTTGTATGGTCAGATTGAATATGCATTGATTAAATGATAATTAAGTAGGCGGCAGGGTCAAGAAGAAGTGCAAATGTATTGGTTTCCTTTGAACTGAGATGACGTGCCTGCAAGAGGAGCGATCAATGAATTGCGTCATAACAGCTGGTTTTGCTGAATGTGCTTTTGACTTGCTGCTGTCATCACAGAATATAGGGGCTCAGGCCACTTCAGAACATCATGTCAAAGTCTCATAAATCAAAGGAAAAGATCCCTACTTGCTAATCAATCAACACAATGCGAAGTATCAAAGAACACCCACGTAACCATGAGTAAAGCAAATTCTATTCTCAAAAGTGTTTCTGTGCAGTTGGTGGCTACATCTTTGGTGTTTCCGTTGTTGCTGTCATGGCTGCATCTTACAAAGCTTTGCGGCCTGCGAATACCAAGGATTTGTCAACATCATTGTGTGGTTCATCCAACAGACCTTCTTTATTTTTGCAAAATACAGGCCCAGGATCAAAAAGTTCAGTTTGAGGTGAAGCACAATTCCAAAGAAATTCCAACATTTCATCTTCTTCCACTTTGTCTGGTGAAGTTTATGACATCATCCTTCAAAATGTTATGTCTAAGGCTGATCATTTTATAGTTGACCCAAATTCAAATGATGTAAGTGAGTTGATTTCTTCAATTGAGACCAGCACACACCATAACAATGCCATTCCTTCGCCTTCTCCTTCAACATATACAACTGCTCCTACAACCAGGAGTGGCTATACTTCATTCCCCACATACTTGCCAACCAAAGATGTCAAATTTCCAACCTTTTTCCCACAAGATTTAATGATGTTCTGCAAAAGACTTTGCCCATCAAGAGATCCATGAAGGACAGTTTTTGTCTTGGGAAGAGGGTTATTTTGGCAAGAAAAGGCCGATGAGAGATGGATGTGCGTGTCGTGTGGTGAAAATGGAGAATGTGAAGTAGACACTAAGATGCAGCTTTGTGACTGAAAGTTGAAGGATGACAACCTTGATGCCTTGTTCTTGGTTATGTCCTACGATGATGCCGGGGATCAGTTCCACGTGACAAACACAGACCTATGCCTGCAGAAAATGGGCAATTCTAGGGCTATTAAATTGAAACCATGATTCACTTCGGCTGTTCAAGGGGTTTAATCCTGATGAGAAATTTGACTTGAACCCTTCTCTTGAGTAATCACCATCATCTGAAAGCAAAGGAGATCATCTATGCCAAAACTATCTCTCTGTAATATGCATGTGCTTTAAGGGGGGCGTAAAATCATGCATCAGATGTTGCATCATGCCCATGTTTTGATGGAATCTTCTGTCTACAAGATACACATCAAATGGACATTGCTCTGTAATACCAGGTGCAACGACACAGTCATATTGACTTTTCTGTAGCTTCTGTGTGGGTCAACTGTAATTCTGTGTTCTCCCCATGTGAGCAAAAGACAGGCAGAAATGAGTTGGACACTGCAGATAATATAATAACAGAGAATGAAATGTCTAGATCAAAGTTCTCGTTCAAGGTCAAGTCCCAAGGAATTACCAGAGGAATTACATTTTTCCTCACCTTATCTCTCGCATCACTAACCATTTTAGTGACACTATCAACACCTGCATACCTAGTGATGTTAGAGTATCCAACCATAGTGGTCAATTCTCCTAACCCCCACTCAAATACAGCATTGGCACAGCTGTAATATTTGGCCAGCATTGTCCTATCTAAGTCATTTAAGCCTTGTCCTGTATTGTGTTCTTGTCATTTCTCTAAGTCAAGTTCTTGCTGGATGCGTCCAGACTTGCTGTTGTCTTTTTTGCAAATATCACGAGAATAAACTTCTTGTGCGATCTTATCTAATTCCAAGAAAGATTCAATTTGTGGCATCAATGGGAGGTCCCTCTCCCAAGCCTCATTTTCCTATGAATTTTTTACAGTTTGTGCAT
>JABMIG010000590.1:0-24977 GCA_013187285.1 Cyclotella cryptica
GAGTGCAGGGAAGGCCATGAGGAATGAGAATATTGTTCCAGAGATTCGGCAATTGAAAGATTTTGGTTCAGATGGAACACCTCCCATTGGACTGGCAAATGTTGTGGCAGAGGTAAGATATTTGAGCTTGTAGTTTGCTATTCATCCCATTTCAGATTTCTTTGACTTGGTTTTGACATTGCTTGTTGAATCAAATATTCATGATACAGGTTGCCATTTGACTGGGTGTGAATCCAGCTATGGAAAATTGTGTAGCCGGACTCAAAGCACTCAAAGCGTCGAATAAAATATCCCTCTTGAGACAATGTGTCGATAGTGTTGTGTTTTGTCTTGTTAAGGATGAAACGCTGAGTGCCTATAAATCAAGTGATATTCGCAATACTCAATTTGAAATCAATGCCGAAAGGAAAAAGAGGGCAAATGAATTGCTACATGCTCCAACTGTGCAATTACGACGAGGAGAAATAGAGGTAGAAATGGAAACAATTGTGCAATGTATTCAGAGTCAGTTGAAAGAATATTGTAGTGGATTAACATTGAAGAAAGGAACTTTATGAATTTACAAGTACTTCATCTGTCTCGATAAATCTAGAGCTGTTGCGATTTTTCATGTTGACTTGCAGTCTTTCCTTTGTACTGTTAAAACGTTGAGCATCTAACATGCAAACCCTTCTGAACTACCACGTGCCTGTAGTGTGGTACATTGTTAGAACTATTGTTGCGTGCTCAGCATTCTCACACAAAATCGACGTCGTCTCTTCTAAAAGGGATTCTGTGGGCCAAACTGGTAGTATTGAGCATCCCGCTCTCTGAATTTGTTGCCTTCGACGATCTGGCATGTGCAAATCGTGAAAATAGGTACCTACTGCAAATCGTAAACACAATGACAGACGTAGGAACACTTCCATCTGAAAGGATCTATGGGTTGCCCAGACCGAGAATAGAGACTCACCTTCGTAGTCTTTGCGTGGTTTGTTCTTCGTGCATTGTATCTCGGGATGGACATACTACGACGGATGTAGTAATCGAGGAGTAATAAGAAGCTGGAAAAAATGGATGAATAGGAGGAGGAAGACAACTCACCGTAACTTTCGCTCGTGCCCAAATTGGACGGTGAAAAGTCACCATCCAAGCCCGACACACAGTCCACCCAGGACAGCACAGAAAAGAGCAACATTGAAGGCATTGATGAGGCGATGATTTGGTGCATTAAAGGGAGCAATAAACATTAAAAAAACACTTACATTTCCTGAATTCCTTTTTTTAACTCGTACTGCTCGCGATGCAGTGCAACAAAATTTGGCTTGTAGAAATGGTGTGATTCCTCGTAAAATACGGGGAATCTGGCTGAACCAAGCGGGAGGATGGTCGTGGGTGATTTCGTGGTGAGGGCGATCGTGACGGACTTTGTGTTGCGGCAGTATTTGCCGAGATCGAGGTGATGCGGTGGCGGCGGCGGAAATCCTCATGGCGAGGAAGAAGACTGTCGCGCTTTTATTTTTTTGTTCTGTAGAGTCTGGTATTGTACCTTTTGTTTTATATCTACGCTAATGCTTGCTAATGACGATAGTGACGAACAAAGTGACGACAAAGAAGAATGACAAAACAAACTGAAGACAAACTGACGACACCAAGTGACGACCGGAAGGCCTTTTGACGACCCCAAGTAACGACATGACGACACACTGACGACCACAAGTGACGACACTGACGACATTTTGACGACCCCAAGTGAAGGCATGAAATGACCCAAAATTTTTAAGCGACGTCAACTGACGACATCGGACGACATCGGACAACTCAGTTGGCGACTCGTTATCGCCGAAGTACAAAGTTGCCTGTCTTGCTGGTCAAGCTTGATGACTTAAGACTTTTGAAGAAAACACATTGTTTTACCAAACAATATTTCTGTTCGCCACAGTTGTTGTGCACAGAACGGATGGGCCTGTTATCTGTTCACGACCTAATTTTCAAAACTGATTATTTCATTTCATTAAATTACAAACACTGATGCCCAGGGACCACAGAAGATTCATCTAGTTTCATGCTTTGCTAAAATGTGGCCACCATCTATTCTTTTTAACCTCCTTCTCTGGGCAAATGATAGCCTTTCGCTTTAAATCAGAAACAAAATCACTCATTTCATCACACTCCCTGTAAAATACAGGTGGCTTGCCAAGTGGTGCCTGCACTTCCACTATAGTGCCGACATTGTCTGCCTTTGTGACAACATTTCCACTCTTGAAATAAATAAGAGGTACAAATATGATAAAGTATGAGCCAATGATCCGCAGGCTAGATGCAAAAAGTGCTTTTGTAAGCATCACTTACCCACAGATGTATCCATTTTCCCTCTGGAAGGTAGACCTTGACTTTGGACACACCATATTTCATCACTGGTGCAATAAAAAGACGATCTCCCAACATAAAAGCTGAAACAGAACTCTTTCTAAACTCTCTATCCATAGGAAAATGTAAAATTGGATGACGAGCAACAGGGTACCCACGAAACGATGCCTCACTTGACACTTTCATTCTATAATCAGCCAAGGACGCATACACGACACTCCATCTTGCCAATGCGTGCAAAATGTATCCATTGTTGTACGCACATACGCTGCTAGTTCCATCGGTGCAATCATGCGTTCGAAAAAGGGCCGTAAATGCGTTCATTTCCATCCATCGACAAATCATTTCTCTTGCTCGTTCATCCAAAGAATTAACAGTTCGAGGCACTGCGAAACTCACTGCACAATGCCCATAGGTAAAACCAGAGAATCCACCATTTAGAATCCCATTTAGGACAGACTGCAGTCCTCCTCCATCTTTGCTTTTATAGTTGACTACCTGATCTCCGAGACAGGTAGATCCTGCATACTTAGGAGTAAGGCCATATCCCGCCTTAGTGAGAAAGAAACTGTCCCCTTCTCGGCCTGCATCTTTAATGGCCTCTCGATTAACTCGTGCCCATTCTTGTGGGTAGGCATTGTGGAAGGACAATCCATTAATGGATTGTTTATGATAGAGGGAGTTCACTATGGGTGCCGATTCTCCCATGTCTGCAATCCAGAAGGATGCTCCTGCATAATCCATGACTTCGGATCGAACCACATTTTTCCACCATTGACATGCTAGATAGTTCGACGTATCTAATAAACCTACTCTTGGACACTTCTTTTTATTCATTTGATAAATCTCTCCTTTGCTGCCACTTCCTGAAGTAACCCTCTCCCTCTTTCCGTCCCCTTGTTGACTCTTGATAAGGTATCCCTCCCTCAGCGCTTCTCCGAATAAATACCTCCTGCCACTTCGCAAATGAACTGGTATCTCCTCTATCATGGGATTGACATATACACCCAGACATATGCCTTCCGCATCCAACTCTGCCACCATCTTTTGCCAATATTTGTAATGCTCCCGTTCAATAATCCAATTGTACCATATTCTAGTTTCATTGGAGGAGGGGTCGACTATTCCACTCCAATCGTGGATAAGTACTCCTGCAACAGGACAGTCATTTTCCTTCATTCTCTGGACGATGGTGCGTACAGCATCGGTACCACCCGATATTCCTAAAATTACGCCATTCCGTTGTGTCCAAGAGGGTAGCATTTTAGTTCGTCCACGTAGTGAGGTGTAGATTCTGAGAGTGTCGAGCATGTCATTGCCCCCAATGAAAACTCCCGAGACACTGCTGCATTGGACTCGAATGGAGAACCAATCGTTGGCACGGAGGTCGAATACGCTTGGTTCAGTGTTGTGTAGATATAGGCCTCGAGAGTGCGAGGTGATGAATTGGGGTACGGTACAACAGCTATCGCTAGAGTTTTTGTGCTTCGTGCTGCGCGAGAACTTGGTGCTTTGATTCAAAACATGAATTTGCATCCCCCTGGCATTGGCATTGGACAATCGATGACCAAATCCAAAAAAAGCCTCGGTCTGATCGGTCACCCCAAATAAGTGCGCTTGATTCGGCACCAATGTGGTCTTCTCTCCCTCGGTTAGTTGCAGCTGAAAAGCTAGCACCTTGGCACCTTCCGTCCCATCCTTGTGCCCGTTTACCGCACCTACGGAGCTACTGCACCCTACTACCGTGGTCCTACCATCACTTTCACCCTCATGATCAGCCAAAGACAGTACTAAAGTATAATCCACCGCAGTGTCTTCTAATGCGCCGCCGACAATTTCACTCCCCAACTGTCCTCGAATGGTAATTGCGTGCGCCGGTCCACGCTCGATGGAGTCAATAGTTTGTAAATTGTACGTCTTCAAAACATGTTCATGAATCGAGGTTGACGAGTTGAGTAGATCAGCATCTCGACACTCCATTACAGAAAGATCAACATGCGCGCCTCCCACAAAGTTAACTCCCGGAGCGGACGACCACAACACCTTTTCCTGCTGGCTGACGCGCCCACGACTGCCGTGGGAGACAGAGCGTTGAACAATCCTCAAGTTGGCCAACTTTGGAGCCTCCACCTCGGTCTCGTTGTACTCATACTCAAAGACGCCATTCACCGCCTCTCTCGCCGGATCATGCACATTTACGTTGTAGCTCCCCATAGGCGTAGCCTTTTCGGACTTGATTTGCCTCATCCGCCGCTTCTCGATCTTTTGTTTGGCAGCCAGGACAATGGATGAATCGATGGGCGTGAGGACAATGGATACCTCGAAGGGGCCGAGGGCGAAGTGAAGGCCTGTGGGGGACGAGTGCGGAATGGGCGTGCGCAGGAAGAGGCGCGAGGGGGACGGCGCCACCTGCTTGTTGTTAGAGCGAGACTGCGCCGAACATGAGGGATGCTGTGTAGACGTTGCGTTGGCGGGCGAGGGGGTCGAGACTACCGAGGGTTCCCAGTCGTCGTTGTCGAGTGTTGTTAGGGGATGGATGTTGGTGAGGTTTCTTGGAGAGGATGGCATGATATCTTTGATGATCACGTGCTCGCTCAAGTTTGAGAATCTCCTTTCCGACGAGGAAAACTCGCGTAGAAAGGGTACACCCGATTTCAAAGAGAATTATTCAGACAAAGCGCTTTTCCTTATTGAATCTCAGTGGTGTTGTACCTTGCCATTAGTTGTTGCCGTCAAACTGCATGGGCTTTTGCTTCATACTCGACGCGGCCACCCAAGGCAGAAGCAGAGTTGACTTGGATTTTTTCATCATTATCACAACATGTAGTACAATACCACACCTACCAGTTTTAATATATGAATCTATCACAAGAGGTCACAGAGATTGGCATCTCGTTTGACTTTATTTCTTTACACATGCAATTTGAAATCGCAGAATTATGTATGGGAATAAGTATGCTCTCATTCGACTGTGCACTCTCACTTACTCCCATTTACGTTATTGCGCGCGTGTAGTCAACTGGTACAATAAAGTAGGTATGCTGGTACGACACATTGAGGACACATTGTATTGTATGTGTCATTCCTCTCTCTCTTGTTCTACCATACATCGAAAGACACTTCGGGAATTGAAATTGGAGAAGATTTTCCGCCAAAAATACGCATGGTATGATCAAGTACAGTGGGATAAAACGATGAGATTGATTGGAGCGGTACACCTCTCAACGCAAACCATTCCTTGAAAGAACTTAAGAAACATTGTCTTTTGATTAGAGTCAAGGTATCCATCGCAACCGCTACTTGATACCATTATATTTTCTTTGGGCATCATCGACTACCGGCAATACGATGAAGACTCGGCCAAGGCGGCGGAGGCTTGTCCCCCTTCTATCTGCTGCATTCGCGAAACCTGTCTCTAGTGCTGGCACGCGTCGGTTACGACAACATCATGGCAAGATGAAAACGAAATCTGGCAAAGCAGTTGGTGAATACCTGAGCACGGATGGAAATAATCCGAGATATGAACTATGGGCCAGTCTACAAACGCCCCACGAAGAACAGTTCATAAGTGTTTCGACCGAGCCTCTCTCGATGTCGTTAGCAGGTTTAGAATCTATGTCATTAGCATTAACACTGCCAAATCTCTCTTTTCTGGACATATCAACGACGATAGATATTCCATTTGATTATTCGTGGAATGAACAAGGTGGAGATGAAGATGCTTTGTCTCTAAGCATGCCCAATATGTCCATGACAGTGGATGAAGGTTCTTTGTTTTGGGGAGTCTTTGAGACCTTCGATCCAACCACAGAACCAACCTTGGAACCAACCACAAAGCCAACCTCCGAAACAACCGCAAAGCCAACTGCAGAACTAACAGCAGTACTAACAGCAGAACTAACAACAGAAATGACAACAGTACCAACCATCGAGCCAACTGCTGAACAAACCACAGAACAGCAAAAAGACGAATCTTCTTCACCAATTGAGCAAGGAGAAGTCAACAGCGAAGTCTCACACAAGGTAAGTGAGCTCACTGCGTTCCATGCTATCTTGGTGTCTATTTTAGTGCACGAACTCATGAGTAATGTACTATTGCGTCTCAAAAATGTCATAGTTTCCAACGACGAGTCCTAGGAATTATCCTTATTCAAACCCAACTGCACCACCCCAACCAACTTCAAATCTAACTCAAGTTCCCACAGGCTATCTTGTGAACACTGCAACAACTGTAAGTCGTCATTTCTTGCTGTATTTAATTACAGTATGCATGGTCACTGAACATACATCTCTCGAATATACGCAATAGCTCAAAACAAAGGAAGCAGCTCCAATACAATTCCAAATGCGAAGCATGCTGAATACAATGAATGATTATGAACTTCTAGGTATATTCCAGCCATCCTGTGAGGATTATTTGACAACACAGCTCATGTACGATGAACCTGAAGTATCCAACATTCAATGTAAGGTGACCAACCAACAACTTATTATAACTCGCAGACAGTTGAATGAGCCTGATGCGCGACGTCTCGACGAATCATCTGCGTTGCTTGTCGATATCAACGTCACTGGTGCTATGGACTCTAAAGTAAACTTTTATGATGTCATTCAAGATGCTTTTGTTGGAAATATGGGACTGCTCATCAACGCGCTGAAGAATAAGGGCGAATTCGCCGGGATTAACACGTTCGATGAACTCTACAGTATGGACTCTATACAACAAACTAATGACAAGAATGCAATTACTTCAAGTGATGACTCAAACGACGAAGGAGCCAAAACTGGGGCTCTCATTGTTGTCGTAACAGGAGCGGCATCAATCATGCTCTTGATTGGAGCTATCGTATATTATCGATTGAAAAGTTGTCCGGCCAAAATCATAACTGATGATGATGAGGGGTCCGAAGAAGCCGATCCGCCTCCTGAACATGTTGTTGTTGGCTCCAAAACACCAGGGTTAGGGTTTGACTTCGGCTTGGGGTTTTTGAGTTCGCCAGATCCAGGAAGCATTTCATCTGACGATGAGTTGCCGAAAATTCGGAGAGAGATTATCGCACCTCCAGGAAAGCTGGGTGTCATCACCGACGACAGCGTCGATGGTCCCATCGTGCATTCTGTTAGGGATGACTCCCCTTTGAAAGGATTAGTATTTCCGGGGGACTTGATAGTAGCTCTTGATGACGAGGATACCTCTGAATTGTCGTCTCATAATCTTACCAAGCTCGTCGCCTCGAGGAGCAAGTTTGAAAGAAAGATCACTGCATTAAGCGACGTTTTTAATAGAAGATAGGGCGGGCTCACAAATTCTATCTGTTTTGGGTTATGTTCAATAGTATGTCAGACGTAAAGGAACGCATAGTAATGATAGACTCATAAAAAAACTCTCGAAGGAGCATCATGAGAATCATCTCATTGTTTCGCACTAAAACTTGCCTTCACACACATGTTGTTTCTTACAATCCAAGCCGTAACCCTTAGGTATTTGGTGTCGACACAGTGTCGTCATTTTGATAATTTGGTATATCTTGGTCAATATTGGTCCGATTTTAGTGATGTAAAGTATCAATAGTTGCTCAGTATGCTCTCACTGATGTCTCAATTGAGCTTTGTACCTAATACATGGACATTAAATGCATTATCAATCTACTTCTTCTTGTGCATATCGTACCCGTCAGCCCAGCAATCTTTACATATACGTTCATCACATGACGGACACCCCAACCTTGAAGTTTTGCATTGCTTCTTCTTCTCATTCTTACTCAATGCTTTATTTTCAACTATCCCATTTGCAAGCTTTTGATAGCACATCTTACAATACCCTCCTCCTTTCATTAGGTCTACACGTTTGTCAGTGCACCCATTCTGCACAGTGCAAGAATTATCATGTTGAACAAATGTTGTTCTGACCTTTTGCTTCTTGTGCGCCATGCCATTTGTCAATCCATTCAGACAGAAGAAACATTTTTCACAATTACATGGTACCCAATCAATCTTCCTTGTCCAGTCAGGAGAAGGATCACTTTCCAAGTCCTTCCACTCGTTCGCAAGAGCATGGCTCATTAAAGCAATACCCAGATCGATCAAGAATTTGATATTTTTGGTACGAATGTGGACCTCTTCTCTCTTGTGCTAAGTTACAACAGATAACAAACATCATATGAATCACACGATCGAGGATACAAAAGAATATGCGAAAATAGAAGCGGTTTGTTCTTATGGATGTGCTATAATCTGAACTATCGCGGTCATTTCGATCTACAGCTGCGTAGTTCTCTGCGTAGTCAAGTTGGGCGCGACCTCTCTTATTTCTTCTGACTGTATGCATCCCTCTGCTTGATCCAATATTTACTGTGTTTAAAAACATGACTTGTTTACGATCCTTCCATGTAGTTGCCTGAACATAATATTCCTTGCGCCCAAACTTCTTTGCCAAAGCTGCTTCACTATACCAACCACGGGGAATTGATCCCATTGCTCCGGTAGACAATTTATGAAATGGGATATCATCATCCTTGCACACATACTTTGTGGTTGGTACAATTGTTCCACAAGAGTGCCAACCATATTTTCAAAAAGGAACGTTGCAAGGGTATTTTATATTTATGGTCGATTTTGGTCACTTTCTGCAAAATGGTCACCAAAAATGGCCTATATAATATATTTTATGGACGTTTGGAGAACACAAACAAGATTTTAAACGTTTCGAATCTTAAAATGTAACAATAATTTGTATTAATGTCCGTATACATTTAAACGGGTTATATAAATTGAAATTACTAGATATACAGTATATTGATTTTTAGGAAACTTACTATTTTTAAATAAATCGACGAAATTTGATAGTATTATTTTATATTAATGGCTGTATATCAAAGTCAGACATGTCTACATAACTGCATATAAGCTAATGTTTGTCAGTTTATTTTTTATTTATGTCTGTAAATCGTTTAATCACACTTTTCTTGCCTGCTGCGTAACAACCATCCTGTAAGCATTCAAATTGTTATATACATAATCATGGGGTATGCATATTCACATACGTACATGAATACTAAAAATATCATACTATACGGGTCTACACATATTAGGGAATGAAGGTTTTGATAAACAAAAATGCCAATTTTCGTGCACACATTTTAAATATCCGTTGGTTGCTCACTAATTTGTGCCACATCGCTAATTTTTGTATGGTAAGGTACCACCTTAATGGTACGATACAACACCCACGCTGCATGCAGGCTGCTTCAGAACTGCTTTCCACCACCATGCAAATATCAGGCCAATTAGAATGACCGACAATGAACAATGAGCAAAATGATTGTTTTGGCATTATCGGATTGTGATGATGCAATACCACCATGATCGCATCTTGAAGGGATGACTTTTGGTAGAGTAGATCGTGAAATGTGCTTGCTGTGACTGTTTTTCACATGCAGCATGAATGTTGGAACGGCGGTGATCAAGATGGGCCTGGCGGCCTCACAGAACTATTCTGAATGACTCCTAATATGGACGAGTCACATTGGGGAAGTCGTTTTTACGCAATCGTCGCGAAACTTTATTACACAACTGCACTGTCACGCTACTTTGTTTGCGCAAAATCGATTTGTTATGTACATAACTCGCTCAACAGGTACGTCCGTTTTATGTATGTCAATTGTTTATGTACATCACGCGCATTATTTTATTAACACAACTGCAACACTCCTTTGTTTGCGAAAAATCGATATGTACATCGATTTGTTATGTACATAACTTGCTGTATATGTAAGTCTTTTATGTATGTCAAGTTTTATGTATATAACATCATTTTGTGTGTAAATTTATGGGTGCTACCTCTCCAGAGGAAAGCAAGAAGATGAAAATGACATGACATTCTATCATCTAAAAAAGGCAAGTACATGAAATTGTTATGAATATAAAAGCAGTTTTGACACTGTGGCATTTCCTAACATTCATCATATGTAAAAACCTATTTCACCAAAGGTGAGAATGTGGGGATTTTGTTAATTAATTATATATATATAACATGAACTAATGCACTACTTTGACTGAGAGGGGTTGCCATGGAAAATGTTTTGAGCATTGGAAAGATGATGGAATGGGGAGAGTGGTATGTTTGTAACGGGGTTATGTATTTAACATGGCTTGTTTGGCATGCGCCAGGTGAGTACCAAGGGGAGAGTGGTATGTTTGTAACGGGGTTATGTATTTAACATGGTTCTTTTGGCATGCGCCAGGTGAGTACCAACTGATTATTACTCCATGTTTAATGAGACACACCAGCCAATACGGTGTTGATATTTTTGGATGAGCGATGGGATGTTTTCTTGATGTTCTAAAGAGATTTGCTGTATCATGGTGCCAATATTCTTGGATTCACGCCGTGAAAAATGAACCAACAGGAAGATGTCTCTAAGCCTTTTTGAAGATGACAATGTATCTTGGTGTCAATTTTTTTGGATTGTGCGGGGAACATGAAGATAGAGCTTTTCCGTGGTGTTGATGTTTTTGGATTACACGGTCGAAATGCTTTCGACATGTTTGGATGTGTGATTGGATGGTGTCAAGGTTTTGGGATGGCTCCAATTTTGGATTGCCGCATCGTGGTGTCGATATTTTTTGGTTGCACAGGGGACCTAACACTGCATTATGGTCGCAATATTTTGGAATGGCAGGAACTTACGCCCCCGCGTATTGATCAATCGATGTTTTTGAAGACAGTCCTGAAATCATGGTGTCGGAATTTTGGGATTGCGAGGGAACTTACGCCCGATGATTGATCAATCAATTTTTTGAGGATAACGATGCGAGATGGATATTTTTGTCGCCAAGGCCGAATTTGTTTGTTTTCTGTGAAGGGGTTTGAGAGGAAGCATCGCGCTGAGTGAGGTTACACGAGGACGCGTTGAAAGGGAATTTCAAGCACGGACAAAAAAGGAGCGAAGTGGCTTGGCCCAAAATACCCTCTGATTTTGATGAATGGGCTCCACCAAAGAAGAGGACAACTCAGGGAAAATGACAAAACTCAGAGTATGTTATTTTTAAGTAACGAAAGGTATGTTTATGCATTTGTTACATATATAACTTTGTGACGTCTTGGTGAACTATGGAAATAACACTTATCTCTTTTTTGGCCAACCAATCAGGTTTATGTTCGTGACATTGTTATGTATATATTCGCGCAATCGTGTGTATTCTCAGGCATTGAAGACCGCTGGACAAGCAAAGGTTAGTTATCACAGAATTGATTATTGATGTGTTTTTTTTGAGCAGGGTGACAAATGTGACCTTCTGAATGTGTTATGCTTGAGACAGTGTTATATACATAATCGCGTGGATAAAGTGCCTAAGGGGGTTTTCCCACAGTGCAACCAGCCGCCTGCTGTGGTTTTTCACCCAAACCACTCAAAACCCCAGAGTTCGTTGTCATGTGTGAAGGAGAATTGGGGTAGTAGTAGAATAATGAAATTTATTGTAACAGGATAGTATTTTGGTGGCATTTTATAACATATAAACTGATAAATCCAGTGACCATTTTGCAGAAAGTGACTAAAAGTGACCAAAAATATCTCAAACCGTTGCAAGGTCAACGGATGTGTACCAGTTGTTGGTATAAAGAATGCAACCGCGTGCTGTCTAGAGGCCAGACTTTTGAATCAACCTATCAACAATTGCAATTGCAGCTGCAGCTGCTGATGCACCATTCTCCTTTCCTGTATAAATTTCGAATCACAATAGAACCGCTCTGACAGAGCAACAAATAGCAAACACCTTTATGCCATGCTTGATGGGTTTGTGTGGCATGTACTGAACAAAGTCTACTGATCGGCTGTTGTATCGAATCATGCTTTCGTCTATGGTAACCCTTTCCCCAGCATTGCAAGCACAGCCAAATCCCTTCATGATGACATCGAGCACATATCTGACCTTAAATAGAATGTCGTATCCTTCATCGCCTTTTCTAATGCGTTTGTCATTGTCTGCAAAGTGAAGGAACCTCAGGATGAAAGTAAAGTTGTGTTCAGTCATTGCATTTTGGATGAATGGGATGCATATCCCATATGGTGAATTCCTATAGACATTTCGAATGAATCGATTTTTGCTACCGCCAGCATAGGCTCCAGCCAATATTACAATAGACAACCATGCAAGAATGAAATAGCATGTAATGCTTGGGGACACAGGTGATTTATCAGCGCGATGTCTGGCAATGGATGGCGGACTTTCACATTCACCAACAGTGATTGGACTTAGAATTGGACGCACGGTAGTGTTGCCATCACAATCAAGCCAATCCTTCAGCACAACCCAGTCATAATAAGCGTATTTCTTGGTTGCATTGGTGATATAAGTAAAAAGAGGCAGTGGCAGGGTGTAGAAGAACAATTGTGAGAGACCAATGGCAGCTGCAACATCAGCACCTAGTGTTGGTCCTTCTTTTGCAGTGCCACTTGCGCCAGGGTATTTGTCGCTCTCTTTAGGCTCCCAATGAATGTCATTCTCTGGATCAACCTCCTGCCATGGCTTGTGTACAGGCAGAGATGGCTCTAGCTGCTTGGCCATCACTTGTTGCTCAATCTTCGTGAAGATGTCATTTATTGAACGAAACAACTTTGTGAGATCGATGAAGTCGATGAAGTATTTTGAAGTCACAATATCCGTTTGTGCCTGCACATCAACAAGAGAATTGTGTGCACCATTAAGGTTCTCACCAGAAATAAATTTCCATACACAACCTCATTTGAGAGACTCAAGTTTACTCCTAGACTTGTGGAGTGGACATCTAGAGTACTCTCCGATAACCTTCAACGGGTCGAGAAAGTACTTGAGCTGAGGTGGGAACAAAATCGTACTCCTAGGTGCTTGTGTGAGTCACCACAACCATGTCAGATCTCATGTTTTGCCATTCCAAGCGACCAATACACCATTATCATCCGGCTTAAGATATAAGTTCAGTCAAGCTCTGAAACGCTTCCACACCAAGTATATTTGATCCGCATCAACAATCTCTGGCGACTATGAGTGTAGCCCATGCACTGCAGTCGCATTGGGATCCCACAGAGCATTCTCACCGGGGTAAACATACTCATCAAAGGTGTCCCACAATCGCACAGCGGTTGGTTGTTGATTTTTTTACCCCAGGTAGATGCACCAAACAAAAAAGCTCAACAGACAACTGCATGATGCCACAGTGTGTGCCACCTGTCTCAATGTCTAATTAGACAAAGAGAGTGATGTTTTCAATAAAGGACCAGTGCATGATAGATTTGTTTTGTGGACGGGCATGGGTCTCGTCATCATTGTTGTTGAGACTCGTAGTATTCTCAGTAGTTGAAGTGTTGGTGGTAGGGTCATTTTCATGTGTGTCTCCTAGAAATTCGACAATTTCTGGAGGTACGACTTGCATAATTGGTGATAATCTATCCACAGGTCAATGGCTAGTGACATCTGGATGGTTGTTGTTGAGAGCGTGAGCAAGGAGGCGGAGCTCAGATTCATCGCTGTCATGTGATAGGAAGGATCGACCATCCAAACTCACGGAATCATCATCAGGGAACTTTCTTCATCTCATCCTACATTGCTAGTGAGAAGTATGGCCAAAGCAAGGTATTTATTCCCCTTTTCATCATATCAAGGCCAACAAAGTCTCAGAATAATTCGAAATTACGCCTCATAGTTGCAGTTTGCCAGATTACACCTATAAGTTTCTTCCCCGACTCACTTGTACTAGACAACATTTCAGCCAGTTGGAACATTGTTCTTGTCCTTGTAGGGCTTAAGAACGACATCAATCCATTTGTGCATGTTTGGTTCATCCATCCATGCCTTTGGTTGACAGACATACCTACTGCCAGAAGGGTATGTATTATGTGACAGATTCACGTGTTGCTATGTGCCCATTAGGTGCTCCCTTGAAGATCACAAAGGGAAGTCAACATACGGCCACTTGCTGTAACTGTGGCTGCAAGAGTGACACATTTGGTATCTGCAGTGGATGCACGTACATGAATGGTTCTCTTTCCAATTATGTCCAATGTGGTTCGTGAGTGATACAAGAACTGCATGAGATGATCCATGTTGTTGATGTCATGTTTGCTTCTCCCATTGAGTCTTGTGTTCACCATTGCCATGAAATCTGTCACATCATGTTCCGTGTCTTTGCAATGTTTTTGGGCTGTGTGGGTGGCCACACGTTGAGTAAGCCCAAGATGTTTTGTGACACGGTAGACCACCTGTTGTTGTGCATGGAAAGTCTTCAGTCGGAAAAAGGTACAATACGTACTGCCTCTCAAATCACCATTTGATATCTTGTCTGCACTCCCTGATCACAAAGTTTGATGATGAACTGTTGCAATTCATGCTTGACGGGCTCAAGAAAACTGGGGCAGCCGGTATGAACTTGCTTTGCATACCTTGGGATGTTGTAAGGTACATGGTTGTTGCTTTCCTGGAGCGCATTGACCTGTTTGATGACTTTATCTCATCAACAGAAATACTTGGGAGTAATGTGGGCGCTGTTGTATGCATATGTTGTGGAGTAATCCAACTCCATCAAGCAATTCGCTGAACCAACGACCACTCCTTTGTTTTGTAGAGTGAAGTTGCGACAAATGATTTGAGTTGTTGGGGACATTGTTCGATTTTATGGCTGATTGTTGAGTTATTGAATGATTTTGAAGTATTGAATTGGACTTTGGAATGAAAATCTGACTTATGACACACACAAAATGGCGAAGACAACATGGGAAGACAAGGTGAAGTCATAATGCTGATAGTCACGGCAGTGTCAGGGATTGATTACACTGAGAATGAGGGAGGGTGGAGAAATGAGGACGCGGCATCAGACCAAATCATCGGATTTGTGGCACCAAGGGCCTCCTCTACAATAGAATTCCCATCACAAAAGCACTGCTAACGAAAAACACCAGTAACCTCCCTGTACACTCAAGTGTACAGGGAGGTTACCGGAGCCCCCCCCGGAATGGTATATTCCAGTAATCTCCCGGTACACTTCTGTAACCAATCAGTACACTAGTGTACAGGGGGGTTACCTGAGTCTACCAGTGGGTTACCGGAAATTCGAGACCTAAAACATCTTTAGGATTTATTTCTACTCACAATAGGAATTGGTATTTTTACAGGAAAACAGACTTCTCAGTAAGTCTTAGAATTGATATCAATCTAAGTAGTGGCTAAGGTAGGAATTTGTCAATGTCACTGGCATCTACTGAGTTGGCCATATCGTTTTCAGCAGTGCGGAGCATCGCCATGATGACTTGGTGTACTTGCTCCAGTATTGCATTCGCTTGTGGGTTCTTGACACTGGTCAGCTTACGCTTGATGCCATATGTATGACATAGGGCTTTGAAGTGAAGTTTAAATTTGTTTCCATTGTCATATATTACATGTTGACAACGTGGGTACCAACTGAACCAGTTCTTGTTCACCAAGGTACTAATCATAGCTGTGGATTTATCAAAATATGGTACCGTTGGTGAGTTATGTGTTGAAATGCCCTTACGCCCCCGTGTATCCATGGAAATGGTAGGTTTGTCTACCACCGGCAGTTCTACTATTTCGAGCCAACTCGTTGCTGGGTCTATCATAGTCAGACACACAAAGTCAATTTCTGTCTTATCATTCCCTTTGAGAGTGTATGGTCCAATGAGATCCACGCAGAGCGCCTCCCAAGGATTTTGTATCACCAGTTTGGTGGGTAGCTTGCCATACTTGTGTTTGTGTCGTTCATTGACTTGGCATTTGTGACAGTTTTGACATATTTTCGGATGGTAGTTCTCATACCTATCCAGTACGTTGCAGCCCAAAGTGTCTCTTCGAGACGAGTTGCTCCGGGGTGTTGAAGGTAATGGTGATACCAACTTATGGCTCTATGATGGAGAGCTGTAGGAAGGACCATTGCTGTGCCTTTACACAGTACCAGTGTGTTTTCCACTAAGCGCATAGTGTACTTTTTCACTAGCCAATTTTTGAATGCTGGAGTCAGAGAGCTGAGCCTCCACAATCTCGTTGACTGTGAGAGGATAAATTACCTCCTCCTCACTGTGATTAGCAAACACTAAGTTCATGGAGTCTTGGTGTATTGCTGACTGCTGTGATAAGGTGTTGGATGCATAGTGGCACCAACTCTGTGCTAAGGTCATCCAGGTGTCCTCTGATTGTGGACAGGGCCGAGGGATAGCATCACCTACGGTATTGTGGATGCATTTGATGTGGATTATTTCTAGGCCATATTCCTCTAGGAGTAATCTCCACTGGTATACTCTGTCTGAGGTGAGGCCAAGGGCATCTTGGATAAGATGTTTATGGTTAGTGTAGACCTTTATCTTTTGCCCCCACAGCATGCCTTTGAACTCCTTTAAAGTTTTTACTGTGGCTAAGAGTTCTATTTCTGTTGCAATGTATTTTTGTTGCGTATCAGAGAGTTTTCTGCTGAAGAATGCAATTGGCCTATTCTGCTATGTAGTCACTGCACCCATCTGTTTTGATGAGGCATCAGTGTAGATTTCAACCTCTTTGGAGTAATCAGGGTAGGCCAAGGCGACGTCTCTTGCAATGACTGCATTTACCACGAATGCTTTTTGATGTATTTTTGAATGCTGGAGTCAGAGACAAAGTTTCAAATTACTGAGGATTTTACTCCGGAAATCCGATTCCTGGATTCTTACTGCCTTTTTTGGCCCTTCCTGTTACTCTCGGCTACTGTGTTTCCTTCACTTTACTGTGAGGGCATGTAAATGCACCTTTTTAGTAAAGTGCGTCTTAGCCCAGTAACAGATAGTTTTAGCCTGGAATCACTCCCAAGTAACTTTTAGATGCGGTCTGGCCACATGCTAGCTCTTGCACTTGTGCCAGCTGCTCGTGGCCTCAAGTTCTGCTTACGCACAAGCAATGCAGCCACAGCTGCAGCTATTCCCCTCTTTTCATTGCACATCGCAAAAAACAACAATGAGAATTTCCGACACCGCCGCCATCTCCCCCTCCCCTAGCTGAAATACAAAAACCACGCCCCACGCCGCGCCCTCTCGTAGCATCAGAGCAGTTGCCTGAAAAAAAAGCAGGGGAAAACTCCCCTCCATTGGTGAGTATTCCCCATTTTTCGTTTTTTAACTATTTAATTGAAACCCGCCGTCTCCTAACCTGCCATCTCCTCCCACGCCTCTCCTCCATTCAATACAAACCCCACGCCCCACGCCGCGCTCTCTTGCAGCATCAGAGCAGTTGCCTGAAAAAAAATCAGGGGAAAACTCCACTCCAGTGGTGAGTATTCCCCACTTTTCGTTTTTTAACTATTTAATTGAAACCCGCCGTCTCCTAACCTACCATCTCCTGCCATATCTCTCCTCCATTCAATACAAACCCCACCCCCCACGCCACGCTCTCTCGCAGCATCAGCGCAGTTGCCTGAAAAAAAAGCAGGGGAAAACTCCACTCCAGTGGTGAGTATTCCCCATTTTTCGTTTATTAACTATTTAATTGAAACCCGCCATCTCCTAACCTGCCATCTCCTCCCACGCCTCTCCTCCATTCAATACAAACCCCACGCCCCATGCCGCGCCCTCTCTAGGCATCAGTGCAGCCGCCTGAAAAAGAAGGAGGGAAAAACTCCACCCCAGTGGTGAGTATTCCCCATTTTTCATTATTTTAACTATTTAATTGAAACACATCAACACTCACCTGCCATCTCCTCCCACATCTCTCCTCCATTCAATACAAACCCCACGCCTCAAGCCGCCCTCTCTAGGCATCAGCGCAGCCGCCTGAAAAGAAGGAGGGGAAAACTCCACCCCAGTGGTGAGTATTCCCATTTTTCATTTTTAACTATTTAATTGGAACACATCAACACTCACCTGCCATCTCCTCCCACATCTCTCCTCCATTCAATACAAACCCCACGCCTCAAGCCGCGCCCTCTCTAGGCATCAGTGCAGCCGCCTGAAAAGAAGGAGGGAAAACTCCACCCCAGTGGTGAGTATTCCCATTTTTCATTTTTTAACTATTTAATTGAAACACATCAACACTCACCTGCCATCTCCTCCCACATCTCTCCTCCATTCAATACAAACCCCACGCCTCAAGCCGCGCCCTCTCTAGGCATCAGCGCAGCCGCCTGAAAAAGAAGGAGGGAAAAACTCCACTCCAGTGGTGAGTATTCCCATTTTTTTTTTTTACTATTTAATTGAAACACATCAACACTCACCTGCCATCTCCTCCCACACCTCTCCTCCATTCAATACAAACCCCACGCCTCAAGCCGCACCCTCTCTAGGCATCAGCGCAGCCGCCTGAAAAAGAAGGAGGGGAAAACTCCACTCCAGTGGTGAGTATTCCCATTTTTCATTTTTTTAACTATTTAATTGAAACACATCAACACTCACCTGCCATCTCCTCCCACATCTCTCCTCCATTCAATACAAACCCCACGCTGTGTGCTCTTGTGTCATTAGTGCAGGAGGGTGAAACTAGGAGGGGTACACTCCATTCCAGTGGTGAGTATTCCCATTTGTCTTTTTTTATCTATTTCATTGTACCTCTGCCGTCCCTAACCAGTCATCTTCTCCCACCTCCCTTCTCCATGTAATACAAACCCCATGTCACATGAAGGGTGGCTGACAGACCATTGCAAATGTTTTCAATGCTTGAATCAAGTGCACCTGAACCCGAAGACGAGTTCCCGGATGACCTGACTCCACGGCCGTTAGAAGATCTGTTAGATGACAGGGATATGCCACCCCCTCCCATGATACAGATTACTCCGTTAAGTCTCAATACCATCTGGGATTCAGACATGGTGTCAAAATATACGGACGATGTGACCGGCCGCAAGAAGTGGCGCTGCGGTCACTGTGGACAAGAGTGGTTTGAGCACAATGCCACGAAGGCATTAGGTCATGTGGTGGGAATTGTCAAGGACATCAAGTCATGTAAAGGGGTAATTGCTCCCCGCTACAAGGAAGCCTACATCAACTTGTACCGCACCAAGTACGACACGAAAGCATTCCAGCGTCAAACAATTGTGAAGTTAAACACAAGCCTTGACACTACTGACCTCAGGACCATTTCAACTCTGTCCGAAAGAGGTAAAAAAAGGGGAGTATCTTTGGAAGTATTGGATGTCACAGAGTCATCCCCCATTACTAACAGTGTCACCACAGCATCGTTATCCTCCGCTTCAAACAAAAAGCGAAAAGGGACCCTTCAAACACTTCTATCGAGCCAGTTTCATTCGAGTGTGGGGGTCCGCAGTCATCCGGATGCAGTGAAGGCAGCTAATATTGCTTTTGCCCATTTTATTTCAGCTAACTCGCTTGCATTCAGGCTTGGTGAATGCATCTTCTAAGACGATTTGTGCGAGCAGTCCAACAGTGTGGTCCTGAGTATAAGCCTCTGGATCGCATGGAGGTAGGCAGTAAGTTGCTTGATGCTACGTTCGAGTCATATTATCAGGAGGAAGTTTCCAAGCTATTCGAAGATCTGGACATGTATAGCATTTCGGTTTACGGTGACGGGGCAACGATCAAGACCACATCATTAATCAATGTATTGGCCTGCTCACCAGGGAATCCGGCATGTGTACTGGATGTCATTGACTGCTCCGCTCACATGAGCGGGCGGGAGAAAGGACGCCGCTTCATTGCCACCGAGATGTTGCAAGTTCTTTGTACATTAGAGAACATTAAGAAACACAGTGTCACCCAAATCATGTTTGATGGGGCTTCTAACGTCCAGAAGGCAGGTGCAATCATATCACAGCATTATCCTTGTGCGGTAGTTGAACATGGAGCAGAGCATGTTGTGTCGTTGATTGTGGAGAAGCTGATGGTCATGCCATGTCTACGTGAATATGGAAAACTATGCAAAGTGGTGAGTTTTTCTTGATTTTTATTGCGTACTGATCCATGTTTTCTAATTCTTCGTTTGATTTATACCAGGCCCGTGAAGTATTTGGATCCACCATGCATGGACCCCGCCCGTCTGGGTTAAGCACTCAAGTCCCACAACAAAGGCAGGGCAATTAATCTTCTGCATCCCTCTGAGTGCCGAATGGCTGGTGAGGTTCTACAATTTCTCCGTGTCTTTCGTCTCAAGACCACTCTTCAGGCTTGTACCCGGGACCCTGTTTTTGTTAATTATAAAAAATTTGGTTTCCTTGCTGATATATTCAACTCAACTCAATTTTGGAAGTGCCTCTTCGCTATTATTCAGGCAATCTATCCGGTGTATCATATATTGCGGATTGCAGACACTATGGTGGGTGGTATGGATAAGTTATATTATTATGTTACACAAACGGATAGATTGCTAGAGCCCGGGATGAAAAACGTTATGAAGATGTTCTTTGACTCAAAAATTCCTATGGCTTCCTAAGAAGCCTTTTATTTACTTCCCTAAAATCACTGATAATGTGCACAGTTTGATCTGATTGGGCATTATGAATGACAGAGATGCCCATTCTGATGTGGGCTGAAACTCTATTACCCCCAGTATTCACACAATCTGTTTAATTCTTTGATTCTTGTTTCCTTTCTTATTTTTGGAACTGGATATGGCCTGCCATGATATGGTTTGGCACCTTCCTTTAGCTCAAAGGAGACAGGCTCTGTTCTCCAATCACCTAGTGTCCCATCGAACAGTTTCTCAAATTCCTTGAGTAACTCCAGTAATTTGTTCTTGTCAATGAGACTGAAGTGTGGTCCAGGACGTTTGATTTTCATGGGGGCTTGACTGTTGGTTGCTCTGTACTTCAAATTTGCCACTACTGCGGTGACACGTCCTTCCAAGTCTTGGAGCTCTTCTCAAGCCTTTTGTTCACTTTCTCAAGCTTTTTGATCTTTGCAGAAAGCTGAGCAAAAGCACTAGTGGTTTTCTTATCAAGGGCAGTGCTACCATGCTGGCCCTTGCTGAATCCCTTCTTGGGTTTACTGTCCTTATTGTACTTGATACAGTTGGATGTGTTATGCGTCGCATGTGCACCCCCACACTTCTTGCATAAGGCACAATGTTTGCCGTCTTGCAAACCTTCTTGGGAATAGGCTCGTTGAACGTTACCATTTTCCTCTTGTTGGACTCGCCAGGATTCATTGTGCCCTTCTTGGCGGACTGATCATGCTCTGTTGGGAAAGCCTTCTTGATCTTCTCAAGGTCATCAAGCAGGTCATGAACACACTGTGGTACAGTTTCAGCCTTTAGTTTGTACTGGGCCTGCCAGGTCCCAGGGACATTCAAAGGATATGGCCTGCAGGATCGGCATCATCAATATGCCCTACCTTCTTGTCGCCGGGGTTGCCTGATTGCTCTGGTAGAAACAGGGCAGTAGTTCCAGGTAGTTATTGAGCTGCTGGAGGCGCTGCATGAATTGCCAGATAGGCACCCGGTTGGGCTTCTTGAGGCCATGACTGATGTAATACCTCTGTGCTTTGGCTGCGTCATTCCTGAACACCATAAGCAGGTGGAACGTGACACACTCCATGAAGGAAGACCATGTCTTGCTCCTGGGGGTGTTGGGAACATTGCCCCTCAAGTCCTTACACGAACTGCAATTGATCTGCTCAACCAGGATTTTACACCATTGCTGCCTTGCTTCTTCCAAGAGGAAGTTGGAGTAGAGCTGAAAGATCTGCTTGGCAATGCGACATGATCCACTGCAACCTTTGCCTTGGTTTGGGCCTCAGTGGCCTTGTCCATAGCCTTGGAGGGGGCTGCGTCATCCCTGACTTTGCCTTCTGTGAGGTTGCGACTCTTTCTCAGCCCGAACAAGTTGCTCATAGGCCTCTTGTAGGCCTTTTGCCTTAATGGCTGCGATTGCTTGATGGACATGCACTAGGAACTTCTCTGGGGTACAGAGTGACCACACTGACACCCTTATGTCCACCTTGGTGGGTAGAGTGAGCTTGATTGAGGCAGTCGATTTGACAGCCTCTTGTATCATCCTTCTCTGGAATGTAAGGGATGGGTGGTTTTACCCGACTGCTTCCACACTCACACTCTTGGGGTTTGAGTCCGTCTTGGCCTGCCTTGATTATCTTGAGGTTATCAAGGGCTCTTCCAAGAGGGATCCCAACCAGGGCCTTGAAAAACTCTTCCGGGCACTTGTCCGCAATGATCGGGCGTAGACACGCTCCGCCTCTATGATCACGAAGGTTGACTTGAGTGCAGATACGACGTGGAGAAAAAATCCTTACCTTGTCATCCCAACAATGATGATTCTGCAGTGAAGACAAGCAGTAACTCAATGGATGTATAGATTGCTCACGCTACGGCTATCAGCTGATAGTGGCCTAAGCAAGTTTAATGTGAAAATATTACTGTAGAAATGAAATGGTAGGATGTATTGGCAATTGATGAATTGAAATTATGAGCTTAAAATCTACTCAATAACGATAATGGATGATCATCAATTATCATGGGTTTATCATGTAATTTACATGATAATTGCACCTCTGTAGTATTGTGTCTACAAGGGTTGTACATACGACTTGTGAGCTGGCATTAGTTCCTATGTGGGATTTTACATGATACTGCTATGCTGCTGGGATCATCATGTGGCGCAATCAGATCTGTTCAAGCCGAACAATCAAATCTTTTTATCGGTCTGGCCGTCGTTTGATCGGTCTGGCCGTTGTCCTTCGTCTGTTGGACAAGTTCCACTTGGCGACGATAGTGTTATTTTGTGGATCATGATCTTACGTGATGGTGTTAATTTTATAGGTCCAGGGTTCGAACCCCGACCAAACAGTACGATATTTTTATTTGGTCCCGGGTTCGATTCCCAGGCTAGATCGCATGTTTCAGGCCAGTGCGATCTGTGGCCTATGTCAATGTTAAATATGATGGTGCCAAATGACTTCAGCAGCATATTGGTTGCTGCCATGAGTGCTGCATGAGCACTGGGGGATACGCTCCACTCCACTGCAATCATCATGGTGATTAAGTGCATGATAGCTTTTGTGATGCGCAAAAAGAGAACTGGGAAAGTGAACGAGAAGATGATTTATTTCTTCTATCTAGTCTTGATTTTTCATGAAAATGGGGAAATACTTAATGACTTCTGATAAGATGTCCGTTGACACGTCATCAAAACTCTTCTCTCAAAATTACTGGCAAAGTCCTGGCCAACTTATCAGCTGACAGAGAAAGTACACTACATTTAAAATGAGAACAGTAAATTGGTCCCTTTGTGAATGTTATGAATAATTTAAGTCATTTTTTATTTAAGAAAGATTGAAGAAGACTAGGAGGTTCCCTTTCAAATATCTAAATTATTGTAATTATTATGTCATCAAAAATTTACATGTTGGCCAGTAAGTCTTTTTCAAGTTGTCATGACAAGAAAGAATCTCTTGCAAAGTCTTACATATACAATATCACCGTTGTCATCTGCATGAGTTTTTTTACTATTTTTGGTAGCTTGTCATCAAGGTGGAGTCTCTATCACATCACATAGTGAACCACTCGTTAGCATAAAAGCCCTACCTATAATTGCTATATATTCAACATCCTGGAATTCTCAATGTTTGGTCGGATGTGGAGTCACTTGTATTTTCTACCACATCACTCAGAGATTTCTATGCTTTACTAGGACTAATTGTGACATCACTCTGTATCAATGGGTGATTGTCGTGTTTGCCAATTGAGTCACTTGTTGATACTGGGTGGTCAACACCAAGTACTTGGTATGCACACTGAGGACTTGGTGTGACATACCAATTACCAATTACTTCGTATGACACACAAAGTACTCGGTGTCACTAGGTGATACTCGGTATCAATTGGTGACACTTAGTGTCATGCTTTAGGTAATACTCGGTATCCTTAAGTACAATATTAGAAATACTAAGCGGCATTAAGAATAATTACGTCTTGTAGTAAAGTTTATAATAATTAGTTGTGTGTGTTGGATCCCATTTGAGCACTATCCAAGTTCTAGAAATGGGTGAAAAAATTCGCCCAGTTCTAGAACTGTCAATGGGTCACCCAGTTCTAGAACTGGGACCATGATCAAAGTCCAGTTCTAGAACTGGGCCTCCTGTGCTGGAACTGGGACTAAGACTCAAATACCACTGCAAACGAAAAACACCGGTAACCTCCCGGTACACTCGCAAAACGTCAGAGTGTACAGGGAGGTTACCGGAATTTCAAGAGTGTATGGGTGGGTTACCGGATTTTTTATACATTACTTAAGCCGTATTTTTGTTTATCACGCTAAGTTTTTACACAAAATTAGCCCCTGGGTGTACGGGTGGCATACCGGTAGTTCATGACTGAAACTTCCTCAATCACGAGTCTGTACATCAAAGATATTTTGTTGGGCCTAGTCCAGTAGGTTCTACTAGATGAGGATTTCTATGAAGCATCCACCAAAAAAATCGTTGTGAGGGAACAACATGTGTCCACTATCTTGTGAGAAGTGTAAACAGAACTCACATTCATTCAATCGAATCCTCTCTTCTAACACAACACTATTCAATTTCAGCCTGACACAGCTTTTCAATACTAACAGAATCGGTTGGCATCAGGTGTTCTCCCAAAGGTATAGTATCATCAGAAGACAACATGGCTCGAACGAAGCAAACTGCTCGCAAGTGTACTGGTGGTAAAGCCCC
>JABMIG010000527.1:0-22500 GCA_013187285.1 Cyclotella cryptica
TCTATGGATGTTGACCTGTGCGCTATGTTCTTGTTTTGATTGTTGTGTTCATAATGAGGGCTATCTTCTGTTGTCTTCTCAGTGGCTTCATTTTCGTTTTTGACTCTCTCTGTACATTTCTTTTGAGAACAGCTCTTTTTCGATTTGTTTGCATTGACTTCAACACATTTGCATCCTCTATCTAGTAGCCTTCCCAATGTATGTGAACTCTGACCTCCGCAAGACAAACAAAAGAAGAGTCCCTTTCCACAATTTCCAATCGACAATTGACAGGGGGAGTGATGGACTAAGACGATTTCATATTTAACTCGTGCAGAAGAGAAACATGGAGTCCCGTCAATACAAAATATTGATACCTTACAAGAAGGACACTGGATATCTTTCTTCTTGTGCCAAGCTTTCAACAGATGTTGTATTCCTGAGTTGTCCTGCTGAAGATCGTCCATTTGCCACACTTTATATTTTGTTCATGCATGATTGAGTGCTTTGCCATGTGGCAGGCTCCCCCTTTAAATATGGCTGCTTGATATTTGTATTGTAGAATTTAATGAAATCGAGTGGTTCACAATTATAGCATCTAAAGGCATATTTTATGAGAAAGAGAATCTACCTTTAGACGCTCGTGTTAGTAAAATTGTAAGTGGTCGCCCAAGAGATAAATTGTTCCAAGGATCTTGCTAACATGTAAGTAAAAAATGAGAAAGAATCACCTACTCCGCCCACGGAGGGCGACCGTTGAGTGCTGTTAGCTAATCAGTAAGAAATAATTTTTTGCTAACCATTTAGCTAACAGTATCCTGCATCTTGCTAACAATTCGTTTGCAGTGTACAGGACTTGCAAAGCAAATCGTTGCATTTGTGACGGGTCACCTCACAGACCAGAAGGTAGACCCACGTTTCCTCCAGGATTTCCTTTGCATCTTTGTTGACCCACAGCTGATCTATGAAGCAGCCCGGTGCGAATGGGACTCAAAGACTCAAACTCTACTTACCCCAGAAGAACTCATGGAAACCTCCGCATCCATTGACATGGAAGAACAAGGTTGGTGACAAGATGTCCTGGCTCTGTAAGAGAGCCAAAAAGGACAAGGGAAACGGCAAAAGGCACTATTTGACCTTGACGATGTCCAATCAATCAAATCCATGCATGCTGCCAATGAGAATGCGAGTATCAATCAATCCCAGCATTCCTCGAAATGGGTCAGGATCTCTCAAGGACTAGCTGTTCAAGGAAAGAACACCACTTAAAACTCTAATGTAGCATTGTGACAGAAGAGAGCCATAGGCAAACAGTCGGGCCACACGCCCACAAGTGTTGGAGTACGGGTAGACAGTGACTGCCAGGACATGGACTACAACTCGGAGGACACTTCCTCCCGCTCAGACCAGGAGGTTGGGTCCACGGCTAGTGATGCCGGTCCCTGTAGCGCTACCCGGAACAGCCGGATAGTTGCTCTTTCCACCTTCTCCTCTACTACGGGAGATCAAGTACAGAACACCGCAAGTAGTCAGTGCAAAAGGAGGTCTCCATGCCGAGCAGGCCTTTTTTGTAACAGCAATAAATCGAGTAGGATTATACAGGAATTAGACGAAGCCGGAGCTCATTGAACTTTATCCATATTCGGCGATCTCAATCTCCTTTCCCATACAGCAATGCTAGACGCACTGGAACGCCGGGCATCACGGAATGCTAACTGTTGACACACTCCAAATCAACTCGACTCAGCACTCGTTGCCGCAGCATATCAGAACACCACCACTCAGAAGCTAATAAACACAACAACTCCACAACCAGTGTTGCAAGAGGATGCGGATCTGTCCTCATTTCTTGAAGCAAATCAGGCATCACTCACCCCCATCGGAATGGTCCCTGGAAACAAGGGCATAGGTACAACACACATCTTATATGAAAATTTGAATGGTCTTCCCACAAGCATCTCCCATAATCCAAAATTGCATAATGTAATATGGGCATCATAGATGAGATGGAGGTGGACCTGTTTGCATTTACCGAACATAAAATTAATTACGCGCAGCCGCACCGAGCTCCTACTATGATTGGGCTTTGCTATCTGCGCAGTGTGAAGTCGTTCAACGATAAGTGTGTGCATTGTGCAGTACTGATTGAGTTTCGTGAATGAAGGTAAAGTAGTATGTCAGGTAAATGACCAGGTATATGACGGTTCGCGAAGAAAGTGAAGTGATCTTTCATGGTGTAAGATTTTTTAAAATTAGATCTGTTGGTTGCTGTGTGCAAATGATTGTCTGTTGTTGTTGTGTAGAGATGCCATAGTTCAAATGGGCGCAGTGTGGCGTGGCGATGTAGCTTAGTTGGTGAGAACATGGTTGAGCTTGGAGTGTATGCGTGGGATCTATGATAGTGATGAGGTGTTGATCGAAGAATGTTGTCATACATAGGAATTAGCGTTTTTTGTACATGCATGTTCTGTTTTTCATTAGTACATCGTTATGTTCTCAAGTATCTTTGTGAAGAAGTGATGTGGCAGTGATGTGGTTTTGTTCTGAGGATTTGTTTGACTCGTATTTGATATCTTTATGTTTTGTTTCATACACAAACTGCAGTGTTATGTTGCAGGTTTCGTTGTCATTAGTTCTTTGGCATTTGAACTCATAAATTTTGCAACAGAGGATCTGACGTTCGTCAGTATTTGGGTCCGTTAGGACTATGCGTAGTATTTGTCCTGTCATTTGCTTGAGGCAGTATGTCTAATCTAGTTGTTGTGTTGAACAACAGTTCTAAAGTGGTGGTACATGATGCAATATATTTGATATTTGAGACGGGAGGTGACACGATTACTTAAGCTGGTTGATCAAGTGCGGTTAAAATGGAGGACAGTTACGATATAGTCCATATGTAACTGCAAAAAGTAACATTGAAAAAAGACATTGTGCCTAACCCACAGTATTGATTATACCTGAACATTGACAGTAACCACAGCATTGCAGTGAGCAAACCCAAATGAAAACCCAAACCCAAATGAAAACACTCAAACCCCTCCACGTCATAACTCATATCACAACCACAATACGTTCTTACTCAACAAAAACCAATATGAAAGGAGGAGGTCTGTCATGAACAATTCATGTATTTTTTCAAGTCTCCAGAATTGCAAGACTAACAGTGAATATTCCACCCAATTCCTGATGAAACATGACTTACACAATCATTATCTAGTAGTTCCGGCAGATCACCTGATTTACGAGACAAACCGATTAATTTCTAGAATTATTTGACTTGTTCTCATAATTCCAGTCCATCGCCGGAATCTGGATAAATTACCTTCAGTGATTGTCTACACAATTGTCGTAATTCGGGTGAATGACCTGAATCCCGAGTATTTGTCAGTGGTAATGACATCATTGTTACATATATTGTTATTCCAGTGAATGACTGGAAGACATCATTATTACATATTATATCATAATTCCAATGAATGACCGGAATCATTCAACTGAGGCTGGACAATCTGACTTCTACGATTGTCCATATCTTGGTCAATAGAAGGAGTTAAGACACAAGTGACATATCATACAATCAGGGACAATGGGAGCTGTTCAAAACTGCACTAAAATGGTAAAAAGAACTGATGTCTATGTTTTGCTGCAGTCGTGCTTTAGTAACACTATCACACTATAAAACGTAATAACTACAGTAAGAACTTGCCGTAACAGTTGCCCTGAAATGGATTTATTACATTTTTAAAACTGTCAACATAAAACAGAACCATACACACTTACACATCTACTCTTGCATCTACCAGTAACTCAGCATTACCAATGCTAAACTGCTGAAAGAACTACTTCTACTGAAATCTCTACATATCTCTTAAAACCAAAACCAGTATTAAGGTGACATGACAGTTCACCTGTCATGGAAACTGGTAAAAACTCAGTATCAAATCAGACTCACTTACAAAATGGAGTGATGTCATAGTTTCCTCAAATCAACGTTGACTTATCTATGAAGTGATGATTCTTCCTCCATGCTATCACACCACCACCACCTTAGCACACTTGAAAGCAAAATGAAGCAAATTTCAAAAGACTGATTTAATCCAACACAAACAAGACTGCTGCTGTGGCTCAAATCCTCTGTGTGACAATTGTAGAACCATCTAGTAAAAATGTTTGTGTACTGCTGACATCCACACAAAAACAGAATTCAGTTCAGTATCAAATCTGACACACTCACATATCAACTCCACAACCAGACAAATAGAGCACTACACCACCAAGACAAACACGGCTGATGTCATAGCTTAACCAAATCAGCTGCATCTTGTCCACAGCACAAAAAACTTGCATCATGTGGTTGATGTCTATATCCCAACAGTTTCAAAAAGGGTGACTTTTTGTCACCCTTGATGTAGATGTACCACAGCGCACATGTACTCAACCGGGTGACACGTAAGTCACCCCTTTGCAACGATTCCTAGGTCGAGAAGAGCTCTGTGCAACTTCCTGAAATACAATATCTCTGTGCAAGGGTCGTAAGGTGTGTGCCATCAAATTAATTCCAATCTTGAATTGGATACTCATGCACAATACAGACAATTGAAGCAATTACAAAAAGGGTGACAAAAAGTCACCCTTTTGAAATGGCCAATTAGCAGCAGGATAAGGGTGACTTTTCGTCACCCTTTTGAACTGTTGGGATATGCTGTTGCTTTCATGCTTATAAACCATTTTTTAAAATCACACCCCTTAACAACATGAAAAACACGCCAAACATAAATGCTACCCTCCAATAGTACTGCTAAGTTACAGCTGCATTCTCAGTATTGCTATCATCCAACACAATCGAGACGTCTGCCATGGCTTCAATGGGTCATCACCATAACACCATATAATAATAACGTCATCATGTTGCTGACTTACAGATGCTGTTGCAGTCATGCTACCAAAATGTCATTAAAAACCTTTTCCAAAAACAGCACTAAGAACATTAGCTACACAAATCTTTCCCTCCAGAACAACCTTAGAAAACAACTAACATTGCATACCTCAAAGACATGACCAACATTCCAAACTACACAATCAAAGATACCAAACCTCAAAAGGTTCGATTGAAACTCAAGGGCACCCGACAATAGCGACACCAAATGAACAAAAAACTACATCATACTAAACATCCCCAATGTACACAGCTCTACACAATAAATTCTCACAAAGTCATCATCACTGATATCAACACCAATTTATTTCACTAAGCTACAAGTAATAATGTTTAACAATCAGGAACAAATTGACATTACTCCCAATTTTGGTATTTCTCATAGTAAAGTTTCATCTCTGCAGTATATTATTTTATTCGCACAAGAGTTTCTTAAAATTTCACGAAATATGATTATAAAACAAGTGGAATTGCGCAAAAATCTGTTTATACTCGGAGTTCTGGTCAATGACCGGCAACACAGGCATTTTTTTGAATTTTTACTGTAGGCATGTCGTGAGTTGTTGTGAAGAGTCGTGAGCAGTGTCGTGAGAATGTCATGAGAATGTCGTGAGAATGTCATGAGAAATTCGTGGGTTGTCGTAACCGCTTCATGAGAAATGTCGTGAGTTGTCGTGACTCGGTCATGAGAAGTGTCGTGGGAAGTGTCATGAATGTCGTGAGAAATGTCTTGAGATGTAGTGAGTATCCTAGCATGTGTCTTGAGATTGTGACGTCCTGTCGTGAGATGTCGTGAGAATGTTGTGAGTTGAAGAATATCTGCTGAGAACACCACTAACTTGAACACCAACCGTGCGGGAAAAAAGGGGGGTGAGGTCCTAGTTAAATTGCCTAGAGCAGCAAACACACATATCAAATATTTTATATTGAAGAATAATTCTCATGCACAATTCCAAACGAAAAGCCCACCATGAATCACTTGTCCCCCCACAACGACAACGACAACGACAATGACAGTGATGTCACACTCTGGAATCAAATCTGCCAAGCTTTCACCCTCTTGCATCGTGCTCAATCTCAATTCCACACCCTGCACACAACAGCAACTACAACAACCACATCCTCCCATCATGACGGCACGAAGGAAACATCTCGTGTCAGTATACTCCAGGATGTCATTCATGCTCATGCAATTTATCACTCGTGTCGTTGTTTGGTATTGAAAGTTGTCAATCACAATGATGCGGCGGTGGTGTACCGTCATAAATTTCCCGTGAGGTGAATTTGAAATTACAAATGGCAGCGTGTCTTTGTCTCATGGCGTGCATTTGCATGTCTACTACTTCTTGCGAGGGGGGAGATGACGGCGGCGGTGAAAGGAGCAAGGATGTCCAATTGGCGATTTGATATCATGATGATGCCGTTTCATTGTTGGTGGGTGTTTTTGATGACGGAGATGAAAAGGTCAACGACGATGACGAGGAAGACAAGGAGGACCATGCAAAGACCACAGACGATGATTCGATCGAGGAAGATGTTGAGGAGACAAGGCTATATGACAAGGGTGTACTGTTGTCAATTCGTGGGAATGTCGATGCCTCTCTCTTTGACCATGGTACCAACAATGCAAGGCACAAAACCACTGGCAGCAGCGGCAACCACCAACAAACGATTCTCTCCTTCCTCCGTCCCACAGAAAACTAACGTGTACGAGCCATATAGGCAAGTCTCAATGCATTGGCCTCACTTCAAGCACAAATGGGCGACGATCGTTCGACCATAGATTCGTGTCATGAGGTATGGAATATACTCTGTGCCGCCACCGAAGAAGAAGAAGACAACAAAGAAGAAAATGAATACAATTCGAATTGTGACAACAAAGACCGACGACAAAAAAACACCGTCTCCAAAATGGAATACGATCTAGCTTCCATCCTATCTACGACGGGATGAGTTGGATGCCACACTCAATGACCAGACTTTTGCTTCATTAGCTGAACATAGCCCTGGGCTAGAGTCATCTATAGTTAGGGTTCATGCTCTCCTGAATCTCTGTCACCCTAGCAGAAACAAATTGTTTCGAAAGCGGACCAAACATGATACTATATTAACACATAAACCCCAACATATATCTGCTCAATTGTCTCCTCGCATTTTTATAGACTCTCTCAATTGATTTAAATTCTCAATAAACGGAGATTGACTTTTTGGATTGCTCAGTGCGTTTGCAAACTTCTTATTACCGGTGATTTGATTCGCAAGAGCCTTCTTTTCATCACGGCTTTCCTTCATCTCAATCTTAATTTTACTCTTCTTAAGAACTCCTTCCCATACAAAAGCCACATAATTCCTCAGATCCAATTCAATACGATGGATAAGCAGTGCTCTATCCTGCAAAGTATCCAAGGATGCCTCGAGTATATTCTTCAACATATTGTCTTCGAATACTTTGTACCACTTACCATGTTCATTTGTGCACTTCTCGATAGCGTCACTGAATCTTTTGGGTATACTCACATCCATTTCTCTAGAATCACCTAACCAATGAATTAATTTAGCTCCATTAATGGTCCAAACTTGATATCCACAACACACTTTTTCACATAGTCATGATAGTTGTTCAGAGCAGTTGAGAAATTATGAATCTGGGTGTCTGTATAGCAGTAATTGACTCCGTATGCATCATTGAACTTTAATTGACCTTGAGATTTCTTGAATACACAATTTTGAGCGTTGTGCTTCCCGTGGATAGCAGCATAAGGTGGATCATACATTACGACATCAACCTGGATATAAAATGTCTTCATAATGTCGTCATCATATGGCATAACATCACCGTATAGAACTTCATCCACAAATTTGTTTTTGTATTTGTCAAATCTCTTGATATGAGGACCTTTACTTGGGTAACAATTGCCTGCAGGGGTAAATTTTCCCTCTCCGTTAGTTAAATCAACCACGAGCTTGTTACTGTTATGCATGTGATGACACTTCAATGCATGTTTAATTAGATCATTGTTGTTATTCCAACCACCTACAGACATCTCGGCAATGTGTTCTACCATGGAACTGTGTAGAGATTTATAGTTTATCAAAATGCGATTTTTCGTTGACCCTCCCCTCTTCTTGTAGACCAACTTCTTGCTGTCCTTGTGTCCCCATAAAGTGTGGTATGGGATTTTCATCTTTTTTTATATTTCCAATATATCTCCTCCATCCTGGACTGCATTAACTGCTTTCTGCAATAGGTTGAATTTAGTTGGAGAGTTCATCTGATTGGTCTGGTGGATTTTCTTTTTATCACAATTGTCATCATTCTCATTGGCAACATCATCATCATTGATTTTGGTTAAAACCAATTCCCCCATGTTGGTATTTGATGAAAGTAGTTCTTGAGGTTCATCATGAAAAGACATCAATGTGGAAGATGTATTGGCTGAGGTTATTGTATTTGTTAAGAGTCACGATTGCATACCAATACGTGACAATGAACTTGATGAAATAATATGGGAACTGGTACTGGCAGTTCGGGCATGCAAAACAAGTGCTCAAGCCAAGAATTATTTGATTGAGGGGTGGGTTTCAATGAAAGACAATCAACAATGAAACAGCTTATTGACAGATGAAATTGTGCAGTTGATGGATTTAGAAGTACTTTGTCAGTTGAAATAAATGTCAATTGAAGGCAATGATGAGGATTCCAAGGATGAGGATTTTTTAGAGGACGACAAAACTAGGAAACCGGTAACTTTTGATGAGGTAAAAGCATTGGCAGTCTAATTGAAATCTCTTCCGGTCCAAATCAGTCAACTTGGAGGACAATACCATGCAGTTGCTCTTGGCCTTGGTACTGATTATGATAACCTCTTGTCCATCAATTGCAAGAATGAAAACAGAGAATCATCAAGGAAACTGAAGGCTGCACATCAAACATTAATCACAAGCATTTATCAATAAATAACTTAGTGTATGCATTTAATGGAAATTTCACACACAATTTATGTTATTACTGCCCTATTGCTTTGCTTGTGTCACTGCTTGTACTGGTATTTTGCAATTGGACCACCAGGTCACTAGATGCAAAGCATGCAAAAATGGCTAAATGTGCACTACAGCTATGTGTGCTTCAAAAAGCCAACACACATGATGCACATATAGCAGGGTTGCCAATGTACCTCTAAAACTCTTTATTATAAAACATCATACTAGAATTAGATTGTTCTTGACTTTCATGCAAATTTCCCTTAAGTACTTACCTTTAGACTGCATATATGCTCACATAATACGCCTCGTAAAATTATGCACTATAATAATATATTATAGGTAGATAAAATTGCTGAATCGGGAGAATGAGTGAAATTATAGTATTGTATGGTACTGCTGAGATCATCCATGTTGCGCGAGTATTTTGTCGCAATATTTGTGTTTCGCAATATTTGAGCGGTAGCTCTACCGTATATCATGGTTTATGAGTCCCCACATATTATGGGGAGAGGGAGCAAGAAACTCAAAAGCAAACTCAAATCTCTCTTGGTAGGTATAGGTGAAGTACTTAAATATGATTTTAGGTACTTTCGTTATCTACCTAGACGCGACTCACAAACTCAAAACCAAACCCAAAACGAACCCTCTCTCTTGGTACCATACAGGGAACAAGAAACTCAAGAAAGCAAACTCACATCTCTCTAGGTACGTATAAGTGAAGTACGTAAATATGATTTTAGGTACTTTCGTTATCTACCTAGACGCTACTCCCAAACTCAAAACCAAACCCAAAACAAACCCTCTCTCTTGGTACCATACAGGGAACAAGAAACTCAAAAGCAAACTCACATCTCTCTAGGTACGTATAAGTGAAGTACTTAAATATGATTTTAGGTTATCTACCTAGACGCTACTCCCAAACTCAAAACCAAACTCAAAATGAATCCTCTCTCTGCAACACTCTCAAGAAACTATATCTCTGGCTCAGAACTAAATTGTTTCCTTTCATTACTTCATCAAGGGCATGAACGATAGTAGATTGTAATGTATTCCAGGGTTACAATCAGAATTATATAGAAAGAACTTAAAATCGCTCAAGTTTAAGCAGGATACACATTGAGGTGAAAAGGTGCATTGTTGGAACATAATTAAACAATAAAGAAGTCTGTTTAACAAAATAAGCCTTAAGTACCCGGGATTCTCAAACTTTTAGGAAGAGGAGATGATTTTTGTGAATCAAATTATCACATCATTCCTAAATCTATACACAGAGTGCCTCTTCCTGCTCTACTTGATCCAAATGCTGAGAAGCTGCGACAATTTTGGAGTGACCTTCCAGTAACTTTGAGTGGTAAATATCCAATGCTATAAAAAATTGTGCTTTTGCTCCATTGTAATCACATTTTTGCAAAAGAACTTTCCCGATGTTGACTGTTCAAATATTATGCAGAGCGAAATAGTTAGACGAGTAAAATTGTACACTGAATGACGGAAAAACAGTACGTGCTCACCTAATATGTCTGCTTGTACAATATGGCCTTTGCCAAACGCTTTGCGAAATATAACACTGGCCTTGTGATACTGATCCACGTGTCGAAAGTCAAGCAGCTTGGCAAGAGCATTGCCCTCATACACAAGAAAGTTGTCAATTTGATCATGATTGTCCAATAGATATTCCTTATACACTTCCATTGCATTTCCATAAATAGCCAATGACCTCTCGGGGTGATCACTCCTATTGATCTTATAATGTCGACCATTGACTCTGCAATAGTGGTCCATTGAGAAAAATCGTTTTCTCGTATTGTAGCAATCTAGCGAAAAATGCCGGAATGAACAAATTGGGGTCGAACAAAGGGGAAGAAAGAGGATGAAGGTGATCAAAGTTTTGACTTACCAAGGAACATGGCACGTGCTTCTGCAGCCATGCCTTGATTGAGGAAGCATTCACCAATGTATTGATTGGTATCCGAAATCTGTGGGGGCATTGAGATAATATTAAGCATAGAAAACATGATGATTTAACACGGTATCATATTGTTGCTCACCGATGGATGATTTTTGCCAGACATTTGAGCTTGATTCTCTGCGACACTGGTCAATTTCACAAGTGCCAAATCGTACTTTCCGGTCGCCAAAAGCAAACGACCCAGTAATGCTTGAGTTTCAAAGTGTCCCTATGATGTTCACCAACTGTGACTAGCAGGTATTCCTCTGCTTTAGATAAAATGGTCATGGCCGTGTTGTAATTTGACAATTCAAGGTGAATGGCACCAATCTGGACCATGGTGTGAGCAACACTAAGATGTTGGTTGCCAAGTGTGGCTTTGAGCACGAGCAATGAATCTTCATATAGGTCCAGAGCTTATTGATACTCGCCCATCTTTGCCTTGGTCATGGCCATGAGCACAAACGTTTCAGCAGTCATGGCCTTAGCAGAGTTGCTAGTTGACTGTTGAAGAAGCAGTGCTCTTTGATGATAATCCATAGCCTACATCAAAGACTCCGGTTTCGACACAAGAGTCTGCACACTAAACGGATCATTCCCCCGTTTCTTTGGAGGAGCCGGCGGTGGAGGAGGAGGCGGTGGCAAATGTTTCGCCTTTTCCTCCACAATCCCTACCGACTGCAGATTGTTTCTTGCCCAAACAATGGAGGGGTGCGATGCCATAAATCCCATTTCGAAATGAAGTTGTATCGGTTGTTGAAATGAAGCCTTGGATTTTTGAAACAATACAGACAGCCGATGTAACCCAACAGTTGTGCCATGGACAATTTGGCTTGATGAATCCCATCCCGACTTCCCACGGCGGCCGCCACTGCAACGAGGTTGGTAACACCCATGGACCAACGTCTCACGATAGTCTCTTTGACCGACGTCGCCTCCCAAAAATAGTCAATGGCATCAGAATCCTTCTTTGTTTCCAACAACAAGTTCCATGATTGCACAATGCCCCCAACAAAGCGCGATGCACTCGTAGGATGATGGATATGGAATTGTGGTCATTCTCCCGAATCTATCTACAATATATCTGTACAGCTTGGGCATACGCTCCTCGGACCCCTCCCAATTTATTTTCTCTGTGGACAGTTTCCTATGTTGATCCAAGAATCTGCCACTTTGATGGAAGTTTCTCCCCCTGATGACGACCAAAATTCATGAGATCGCAGTACTCGATCATAACACGAAAGAGCCTTTCCTAATTCCCCCCAACGTTTGTGGACAATCCCAAGATTATTCAATGCTGATATTATAGCCTCGCGAGTTGTTCATGAGGGTGAGGAGATTTTTTGTGTTGTCATGAGAATGTCATGAACTGTCGTGAGAATGTGATACGGTGTCGTGACATATTCAAAACCTGTCATGAGTATGTCTTGAGATATGTCGTGAGTACCACGACAGTGTTGTGAGATATGTCGTGAGTTGGTCGTGACGCGTCGTGAGATATGCATGACTTGTCGTGACCCACATCATGAGATTTGTCATGAGATGGTCGTGAGATGGTCGTGGGAATGTCGTGAGAAGAGCTCACGACCATCTCACGACAACCCAAAGGACCATCTCACGACAAGTTTTTGGTCAATTTTTCAAAAGTTGCCTGTGTTGCGGAACTACGACATTACTTGACAGAATATTATTATACGACCAAATTTCAAAGTGTCATACATTGACATCATTGACATACCGTGATCATAATTCTGGTCAATGACCGGGATTATGATCATTTAACATCCTCCATCATCGCCAGCTTGCCAAAACTCTAAAGGGATTACCTGCTGAATTCCCATCACACCATGATTGTAATTCAGGTGAATGGCCCGGATTACGATATGATCGTAATTCCGGTCAATGACCGGGATTACGATCATTGGAGTATGAATTCCCACTACATCATGCTCGTAATTTGGGTATGCTGATAAGGTAGGCCGCACCAAGGTGCGTAAGTACCCACTACCTACCTTAACACGTGTTCCACGTGGAACCAACCATATGCCAGCAGCAGCTGCATAATACGAGATACATCAGCCCTATCTCCATGTCCAATGAAACTTAGGACACTGCGACTTAGGTCAAATGAGCCTTACAACTCATATAATAATACTACACACTTAGTGCTCATAAAATTACTAAGTTCGTCGTTAAACTCCAAAACTCTAGTAATTGTCTACTAACTAAGTGCAACTATCATCGACAGAACTTAGTAAAACCATTTCAAAACATCTGTAACCACCCTGCGTTACCCTTTGCACCCCAAATACCTCTACCAGTCACCATTGCGCTGACACCAAACCATGGCCTCCTCCATCTACAAGGCACCAGATGTTGCTTCTCTTGTAGACATCATAGAAACTGAAGGCATCGAATCCCTCGACGGCCGCCCCGACTGCCACAAACTCGTCAAACTTGTAAACCAACTGGCAAATGGCTGTTGCAACATAGATTGCGACTACTCCAACTATGGCATGTCCTGGTTAGTCTTTCCCCAAGTCTTGTACGCCTCTCTCACGGGGAAAACATAGTCGCCCCAATCCAGCCCCCACTCGTTCCACCCTACAATGCAAGAGGAACACAACAAGAAAATGCTGTCATTTCTATACAATGGCAAAAGAACAAGGAATTATACGACCAAATGGTCAACACAGACAAGGCACTCATCGCAATCACAAAATCGAAACTTGACCCAAAGTTCCGTGCGCAACTTTTGAACATGTTCGTTGGCACACCCAACCGCACTTTCCAAGCCTTCTACAACCGATTGAACACCAAGTTTGGTTGCCCATCTCCTCACGATATCACTCGAAATGATGAACGTATGCGCGGCGCGTGGGATGCCACCGATGACATCTCCTTCCTCATCAAGCAGATCCACGACGGAGCCGTATTCGCCTATTTTGTAGGCCAGCAAAAAACGGACAAGGAACTCGTCACTCTTGGCGAGAAAGCAATCCTCGACACAGGCCTGTTTGCCACACAATACCAAGGGTGGAAATGCCAACCCGACGATGACCGCACATGGACTGACTTCGAGGAATACTGGCAGGCCGAATACGACCTGTGGCATGAGACAAGCAACACAGCTGCACAAGTGGGTTACGGCGGCAATGTCGAAAATGACAACGAACACCAAGAAACAGAGCAGGCATACTTTAACAGCCTCCAACACTTCAGCGAGACCAACAGCCACAATGCTGCCACGTTTAGCACACTCTCCGCAACAAACGCACAAATGGCAAACAGCATACAGGCCCAAATCTCCGAATTAATCCGCAAGATGGAAAGACTCGCCAACGCTGTACAAGCACCCGCACCCGCACAACCCACCCAGCCATACACACCATATCAACCTCCCAACACAGGCCAATACAACATGTACAACCCCATGCCAGGACATGGGTACGCACCTCAACCACCGCAACTACGTCCGTACGGATCTCGCAACTATGGACGCACGGGGGGTGGACACGGTCGTGGAAATCGCAACCGCCAACGCAACAGCGGCCAATACCGACCCCCACCTGGCCCTCCTAACCAATGGCCACCCGAAAGGCATCCACCACAATCGGCACAGCCACCACCTCAAGGTTTTTATAACAGGCCCACGCACACAAATCCAGTGAAATATCACAAAAATTGGAACTATTGTTGGAGCTGCGGCTTCGACGTCTCTGATGACCACACGAGTGAAACATGCCCATATCCAAAACCCGGCCACGTCTACCATGCCACACGAGACAATCCATGCAACGGATGCCAAAAGGGAAAACACAAAACACAGATGTGACGGGGAGGGGCGGGAGTTAGGCAAATAGTGAATAACATTAACGAATCAAGTTACAAAACACTTACCTATCTTCCAATCCCCACCCTTACTCCCGGTCACACTGGCTCCCGACAATACGCCGCATCACTCTCTAACAAAAGGGGTGTCAACAACACCAACAACTATGCCATCATTGATTCCGGCGCCTCCGACAACTACTTCACACCAACCGCCAATGTAAAAGCAAAGACGACTCTACACCAGCCCATCCACGTCACTCTTCCCGACCAATCCACTCTACGATCATCACACATGTGCGAACTAGACATCCCGCTACCCAAAACAGCAAAACAACGATACGTCATTCCCGGTATGAAAAACCACTCCCTCATATCAGTTACCAAAATGTGCGACGCAGGCTGCAAAGTCATTTTCTCCCACAACGAATGCAACATTGTCCACAACGGCACCATCATCATGCAGGGACACAACAACAAACAAAATGGGTTATGGTATATTCCCATCAAACAGTCCATCACACACACACCATTCTGCATCTACCATGACAACATTCAGCCCGACCATCACACAAGCAACAGCGTGTATCACACAACCACACTCGCTGAAACCATCCAATACATACACCAATGTTTGTTTTCGCCAACAGTGGACACCTTCTGCAAAGCAATCAACAATGACCAGCTTATCAGATTCCCGCCCATCACTGCAGCACAAGTACGCAGGTACTTACCGGAATCTACCGCAACGGCAAAAGGACATTTGCGACGTGTACGCAAACACACCAGATCCACAACAAAACAGCGACAATCTGAAACGCAAGCAATCAAACACGATTTCCGCCCGCCCATCAATTCAGATGTCAAATTCGAACTCTTCGTCCGTGCCAGCATTGCAGACCAAATCGAAGGCACAATATACACCGACCAAACAGGAGCCTTCCCCGTGACTTCTTACCACAGCAACAAGTATCAATTTGTGGCCGACGAATACCGCAGCAACGCAATGTTAGTCAGGGCATTAAATGATCAAACAGACAAATCACTCATTGTGGCTTTCACAGATGTCTATGAATACCTCACTGACCGTGGATTCCGACCAAAACTCAATGTCATGGACAACCAATGCAGCAAAGCAGTCGAAAAATATATTCGCTCAACAAAGGCAACAATTCAACTAGTCAACCAAGATGACCTAAATGCAGCAGAACGAGCGATTCAAACATGGAAAGAGCACTGGTTGTCCGTCATGGGCATGCTCGACCCCAATTGCCCAATCCAATTATGGTGTCAGTTCATAGAACAAGGCCAAGACACATTGAACTTACTGTGTGTCTCCTGTGTCAACCCAAAACTCTCCGTGTACGTCGTCCTCGACGGCCAATACAATTTCGACAAGACCCCATTAGCCCCAGTTGGTACACGGGCTCTCATCCTCTTAGATCCGAGTGCCAGAAAAACGTGGCAGAATCATGCCCTTGATGCCTGATATGTCGGCCCAGCAAAGAATCATTATCGAAACTACTGCTTCTTCATCCCATCAACAAAAGGATATCGCATTTCAGGATCGGCAAAATTCTTCCCAAAACACACAAAAATGCCAGCGATAGAACCCGGCGACACAATACGCCTTGCTGCACAGGACCTCATCACAGCCATACGAACAATGTCAAACGCACCAATCACTCTCACTCCACAACACACCATGGCATTGCGACAATTAGCAGACATTTTTGCAACCAGCACAAACGTCAACAGCAACACAGTCACACAGCACCCCACATCACTTCCGAGGGTGCACAATCTGCCACCAGCTCCGAGGGTGAGCCAACCAAGCAACACACCGTCCACGTCCACAAACCCAACAGACCCTGAACTATTACGAACACAACGACGAGTGCACCAGCGACACACATGAAACAACACGCCTGTACAAGACACAATCACCGAACAGTGTACCAATGCAAAAACCCCTACCCCTACAAAGCCAACACAAAAGGGACACTACATCACGCAAGATGACAACGATGCCATGAATGCAGTACACTCCACAAGACTCTTCACGCACTCACCAATAACACCGTGCAACATCACACATCAAGCCCTATACCACGTTGTCGGCACACACCTACAATCCGCATGTCATGACACGTTCACACCAACAAAACTGTGCAACCAAGGCACCGCCTTCACAGTGGACACACAACTCGAACATATGTGCAACGGTGTTGTCCATCCGATCACAAAAGAAACCATCACAAAATACGAGAAACTGGCCAATGATCCTATCCTCCAAACAGTATGGAAAAAAGCAATGTGCAAGGAATTAGGCCGACTCGCGCAAGGGTGGGACGGCAGGAGAGGCACAGACACAATATTCTTCATGTCGCACGACGAAATCAAACAAATCCCTCGCGACCAAACAGTCACCTACGCCCGCATTGTGGTCAACTATAGACCCCAGAAAGACGACCCAAACCGCGTCCGCATCACCGTTGGCGGCAACCTCATCAACTACCCGGGTGAACTCACCACTCGCACTGCCGACCTCACCACCGCTAAAATCCTGTGGAACTCCACCATATGCACCCCCGGCGCTCGCTTCGCTTGTGCCGATATTGAAAACATGTACTTACAAACACCAATGGACAGGTAAGAATACATGAGAATTAAAGCCGACCTCATCCCAGATGCCTTCAAAGACGCATACTATTCTGGGACAAAATATACAATGGTTATGTGTATATGGAGATCTGGCGCGGATGCTACGGGCTCCCACAAGCAGGCATCTTGGCCAACAAACTACTCAAACAACGACTTGCAACCGATGGGTACTTCAAACTTCCCCACACCCCTGGACTCTTCAAGCACATCAGCTGACCAGTACAATTCTCCTTAGTTGTCGACGATTTCGGCATAAAATACACAGGACAACAACACCTCGACCATCTCATTGCTTCCATCAAGAAACATTACGACGTAACTGTTGACCACACGGGCAGCCTCTACTGTGGCATCACACTCAACTGGCAATAGAACAAAAGTTTTCTCGATATCTCCATGCCCAGCTATGTGCAAAAACAACTCATCAAATACAATCACCCCAAGCCCAAAAAACCCGTCCACACACCATGGGAACCATATCCCATCAAATACGGCAGTCCTGTCCAACAAACACTCCCAAACAAAGATTCCCCCCCCTTAAATGCTCAACAAATAAAACACATCCAACAAGTCATAGGATCCTTCCTGTATTATTCCAGAGCCACCGACCCCACCATTTCCCATGCCCTTAGCGAATTGGCCACACAGCAGGCACATGCCACAGAAAACACTCTCAAACGCTGCGATCATTTCTTAGATTACATGGCGACACATCAAGATGCACAAATTTGCTACTACACATCGGACATGGTCCTCAACATACACTCCGATGCAAGCTATCTCTCCATACGGGACACAAAAAGCAGAGCGGCCGGAATTTTCTTCCTCGGCTCCATCCCCATAAACAAGGAACCCATCAAACTCAACGGCGCCATCGCCGTGCTTTGCACAATATTAAAATTCGTTGCCTCCTCTGCCGCAGAGGCGGAGCTCGGTGCCCTCTTCCTCAATGCAAAGGAAGCAAACATCATGCAACTCACCTTGCAAGAACTCGGGCACCCCCAGCCCCCCACCCCCGTCCATTGCGACAACTCCACCACTATTGGTATTGTCACCAACACAGTGAAACGTCAAAAATCGCGAAGTATGGAAATGAGATACTTTTGGCTCTTAGAGAACCATGCCAACAAACTTTTTGATTTTCAGCACCATCCAGGTTTAGAAAATCTTGCAGACTATCCCAGCAAGGCACATCCAGGGGGGCATCACTTGACACTTCGTCCACTCTATGTCAACATGCCCACTTCACCATGCTTCTTATCTCGCACTGCTAAGCCTAGTGTTCGGCGAGGGTGTGCTGATAAGGTAGGCGGCACCAAGGTGCGTAAGTACCCACTACCTACCTTAACACGTGTTCCACGTGGAGCCGACCATATGCCAGCAGCAGCTGCATAATACGAGATACATCAGCCCTATCTCCATGTCCAATGAAACTTAGGACACTGCGACTTAGGTCAAATGAGCCTTACAACTCATACAATAATACTACACACTTAGTGCTCATAAAATTACTAAGTTCGTCGTTAAACTCCAAAACTCTAGTAATTGTCGACTAACTAAGTGCAACTATCATCGACATTAGGTCAATCGCCCGGATTACGATAATTGAAACCAAAATTGTCGGCGTGCCCACCGAGAGTCCACAATACTATTGATCTGCAATAATTAACACGAGATTACAGCCCGCACGATTAATGCGCGAAATATTTTGTACTACGGCCCGGCCTAATGTGTGATCTGATATGTTCGATTTTTAGTGTGGGTCTTGATATAAACATGAAACGCCTTATCGGGCGATAGTAATTCATCCAATTGATGCGTGAGACATATGACCTCACGAACAGAACTAATACAGCCCGTTTTAAAACTTATTGAAAACGGTCATTTTGGCATTTAGTTTGCTAGAGAAACTAAAGGGCCTTTAAATTGAAGTTTACACAACTTGAAGGGACTTACCTGTTTACGGGACTGCTCGTACCCCGTTTACGGGGACAAAAATGTGGACAGAGTGACTTTTTTTTGCAATCATCCTCCGGCGGGTATATAGGTAGAGGATAGTAAGTAGTGCCGGACTAGGTACTATCACGGTACTGTAGAGGTACTATCACAGTACAAGCACTCGCTCGAACGGAGCTCGGATTTCACCCACCATGACAACAGGTGCCAAGGGCTAGGGAGACTTTTTCACGGCAGAGAGGTCTTGTCTAAAGCAGTGGGAGGCAATATAAAACATCCAGTGGCACAAACCCTCCAAAAGTGGATGGAAGGAGGCACCGAGCTCATGGCTTATGGACAACTCACCAGCTTGCTATGATCCGAGTATTCTGGTAGGGACAACACAGGTCCTGCCAGGTGGTCTTACATGTCTTTTTCTGGTCAAGAAGGACACCTCATCACAATAGTGGTGGGATATAACCCATCCAGAAAGCTATCTTTGCATGGGAACATCATTGTATCAACTCCAGCGGGCGCACCTCAAGATAGCAAAAAAGGATGGCATGTCCCCGCCGGCTCTTTGACATGGATCTCATCGACCTGCTGACCAGCTGGCGCAAAGAAGGGAGAAACCTAATAGTTTGTTTAGATGCCAACGATCATGTCTACAGTAGCCGTCTAGGACAAGCTCTGGTTTCCTCTTTGGAGCTGGACTTAAGGGAAGCCATACTAGCAACAACAGGATCAGAGCTGATGACAACATACTTCAGGGGATCCCGCCCAATTGACGCCATCTGGACCACACCAGATGTAGAGGTATTCAGCGTATACACCATGCCCGTCGGATACAGAGTGGGAGATCACAGAGCATTCTTTATGGTCATTAGCATAAGGTCTCTTGTCGGCCTGAACCCTCAATCAATAAAAAGACCTACAGCTCGCTGCCTCAACACACGGATTGTGGGGTGCTCAGACATATACAATTTGATCCTCAAAGAGCATATGTTGCAACACCGGATCATACAGAAGTTAAACCAAGCCCATAAAAAGGGGGACCTCTCCACAAGATACAACAGCAATTAGATGCTATCGACCGCACCACCTCACAGTTGATGCACCACGCGGAACGCCAGTGCAGGAAACTCAAGTCAGGGCAAATCCCATTCTTGCCTGAAGCCTCCATGTCAATCAAATGCACTCTATGCTACCAGTCCTTGCTGCGTTATTGGGCCAGGAAAATTAAAAACAAGGGTAACCTACTACACCAGGCAAAAAGATGTCGTATCAAGGAACCCCTTTGCTTATTGGTTCAAACCATCCGAGATTACCTTCAAGAATGTAAAGCACAATGCAAATACTTTACGCAGCATGGGCACAGACATAGGCAAGCCCACTTAACCAACCGGCTCAACCAAGTGAGAGACCAACAAGATGAAGAGGCAGAATGGCGTATTCTTCAAATAACACACAGTGAATGTGACCGAGCCTTCTGGTGGAGACTCAAGTGGGCCCTGGGGAAGAGAAGGGGTGGTAGCATTAGTTCTGCTCAGGTGGAAAGCTCAGATGGGGGAATCACAGAATATTCGACTCAGTCGGAAGTACAGGCAATGATCTGGGAAAAGATACATAGAGAAAGGTACCACCTGGCCAAGAGGCCCCAATCTGTCAGGGCTGGTTGGGTGAAAAGTTTGGGTACAACGCCAACACCAGGTCCAGTGAAGCGGTTCTCAACAGGACTTATGCGATTCCATGTGAGACCCACGAAGGGACAAGATTATTGTTTAAAGCAATCTCACAGACCCAGAGCAATGTCCTGCCAAACTTCATCCCACAAGTATCACCCAACAACATGGCAACAGGCTTGGCGGTGCAAGCAGAAGCAGGAGTCCATGTCGTCATCTCAGTCCGGCCTGCATTTTGTCCACTATGTGTCAGGTGCGGCCCCTGACCTCCTCTCAGATGTATATGCACTAAAAACCTCAATCGCACTCCACCACGGGGTAGCCCTCTTGTGATGGAAGTCAGGTTTGTGCGTCATGCTCAAGAAAGTGGCTGGAGTGCGCTTAATTCAAAACTGCAGGCTGTTCTGCTCATGGAAGCAGACTTCAACGCAGCAAACAAAATCATCTTCGGCCAAAGCATGCCAATACAATGCCAGAAGAGATATTTAGTGAGAAGCAATGCATGGCGGAAGACGAGATCTTGGCAAAAGTGCTTTTCTATGATGTCTCCCGACGACTACGTGCACCAGCCGCTTTGGCCTTGGTTGATGCTGCAAATGGCTACAACAGGGTTGCACATGCCATCGCATCCCTAGTCTTTCAAGCTTTTGGGGCAATGCTACCTATGACCTTCTCAATGCTGACTGCAATTCAACAGATGCAATTCTTCCTTCATACCTCCTTTGGAGACTCAAAAAAGGTGGTCGGATCACGAATCCATCTCAAGACACAAGGATTCATGCAGGGGAATGGGGCATCTCCAGCTGGATGGACTGTTGTTTCCATTGCCATCCTGCGTGCACACAAGCTGCAGGGCCATACAGCAGTATTCCAATGCCCAGTAAGTGGGTAAAAGAAAGACCTCTTGTGTATTCTGTACGTCAATGACAACGATCTGATACATCTCTGTGAGCATGAGACAGGCACCATCCACCAGGCCCCCTTTGCATTGCAAGAGAGCTTTTCAAGCTGGGGCAACCTTTTGATGGCAACCAGTGGTGCATTAAAGCCACAGAATGTTTCTATTATCTTATCAACTATGACTGGGACAACAGAGGGAACTGGTCCTACTCCAATAACCAGGAATTACCAACATTGCCCATCTCAGTCCCACTACCAGATGGCTCGACAGGCCCAATCAAGCACCTCTCGGTCCACTCTCCCAGTGTAACACTTGGGGGATCCACCTCTCCATCAGGCTACAGAGAAGGATTGTTGGCAGCATTATTAGAGAAAGCATCCAACTATGCCCCCTTGGTGAGAAACTCTGGCCTGAGTCTGAGAGACTCATATTAGTGTCACCAGGAAGTTCTGGCCAAATCTTAAGTACAGACTATGCGCCAACATCAGTCCTTATGACGCACTCATCTCTGCCATGCACCGGCCATATTACTGGATGGCACTAATTGGAGGACTCCTCCAATCAGCAAAAAGAGAACTTAGGTACCTCAACACAGGTTTTTATGGTTTGTTTTTCCCTCATTGGGGGATAGAATCTTTAC
>JABMIG010000527.1:30000-46448 GCA_013187285.1 Cyclotella cryptica
ACAATCGCCCAACACGCCGCCCACCACTACGGATCATATGACTGCGCACCCACAGGCACCAAACAACGACAAAACAAACGTGGTCTACATATCCACCATCGGGTTGATGGACAATTGTTCACCAACCAAACCGTCGCTTCCCAGTCACGCCCAACAGCGGTAACAACTACATCGCATTTTTTTATGCAGTTGATCCTAACTTCATCAAATCGTATCCCATAAAAATCCCCAGACACCGCAGCGAACTCCTCAAAGCATACACAAGAGTCTATCAATTCTTCCGAACACGTGGCCATCGCCCCCAATTGCACCGATTAGACAACGAAACCATCCAAGGATGTCGAAAAACTTCATCACCGACAACAATGCCAACGCTCCAATACACACCGCCCGACATGCATCGAACCAACATCGCCGAGCGAAGCTATTCGCCACCTGGAAAACCACTTCAGAGCCATCCGCGGGCACTCCACGCACCTATCGCCTCTCCAACTGGTGCAAGGACCTAGAGCAAACTGACATCACCCTCAACATGCTACGCCCCTGCACCACAAACCCTCTTCTCTGCCTACGGCCGTAGAAGGCATGTTCTCCTTCGACAGAACACCAATGGCTCCCATCGGCACCGAAGTAATGGTCCACGCCAAACCCAACCGACGCCAGACATGGGGGTACCACGCCATTCGAAAGCATGGTACTTTGCACCAGCCCGACATCACTACCGTTGCATCTCAAGTAGTCACAGAAGCTGGTGCCATTCGAAGTCTCTGACACTTTTTCGATTCCTACATAACAACTTACCAATCCCCACCATTACAAACACAGACCGAATCACAAAAGCCACCCAACACCTCATACACGCCATTGAGGGACATCACGGTACAACGGATCTACTCTAACTTCAGGCCATCCAAAACCTTCACGATCTAATTACTGGAGCAGCATCAAGCCTCAACAACACACCGCCCTCTACCGAACCGATTTCCACCATCATCAAAGAAACCGCGACATCTATTACGCCCACATTAACTAACCTTGTCTCACCCAATCCTTCTCCTCAGCCACTCCAGTCCGCTACACCTACGAGGGTGCCGAACCAGCCAACGGTAATCCCCTTTGAAGAGCACCAATACACACCCTCAGACCCACCAACGCCACGCTACAACCTACGCTCCCAATCCAACATCGCTCTATCGGCAATCGCAATGATAGGAGAAGCCTAAGCCAGAGGAATGACAGTAGCCGCCGCCATCGACAACAACACTGGCGACTCTTTGGAATACCGACATCTCATCAAGCATCCAAAGTACAAAGAAATCTGGAGTCGCAGCTATGCCAACGAAGCTCGGCCGACTCACAGATGGCATCCATGACATTCCAGGCACAAAACCACTATGCAGTACATCCGGAAGAGCGACATCCCAAAAAACTGCCTGAAGTCAGTTGCCTACAGCAAAATCGTTTGTCGCCGAACACCCGCAGAAAAGGAAAAAGAACGCACACGCCTCACCGTTGTCGGCACCTATATCGACTATCCGGGAAACACCGCCGTCCCTACCGATCTCACCACCACCGTTGCTCTTCAACTCAGTCATATCTACCGACGGTGCAACCTTCCACGGAGGGGATCTCAAGAACTTCTACCTCAACACTCCAATGGATCGACCCGAGTACATGAGACTGAAATACGACCTCATCCCTCAAGAAATAAAAGATAAGTACAAACTCGACACCTTCAACGAGGACGGCTGGATCTACGCGGCGCATTGACCTATGTACGGATTACCGCAGCAGGAATCCTAGCCAACAAACTCCTTGAAAACGATTCAAAAGCGGGTTACTACCAATGCCAACACACTCCAGGACTATGGCGGCACGGTGGCGTCCTATCACCTTCTGTCTTGTCGTCGATGACTTCGCATCAAAACCGCCGGTCTAAAACACGCCAAGCATTTACAGCAAGAGCTCGAGAAGCACTACGAATGCTCAATGGACTGGAAGGGCGAACTGTTCTGTGGCGTCAAACTCAATTGGGATTATAAGAACAGAACAGTACGCCTCCATGCCCGACTATGTGCGGAGTGCACACAAGCGCCCCCCAAACCGGCCCGACCCCAACATTCTCCTACCTACAGCCCATCACATACGGCTCTACCACACAAGAAAACTTTACCGACGACACACCTCCTTTGTCACCAGACAGAATCAAGTTCATCCAACAAGTGGTAGGCACTTTTCTTTCTCGGTCGGGCAGACCCAACACTAGCAGCCGCATTGAGCTCCATAGCCCCGCCAAAGCAAAGGAACGGAAGCCACGCTGCACGCCACGCGTCAGCTCCTTGACTATGTTGCCACCCATCCCAACCCATCCATACAATATCTAGCAAGCGATATGATCTCGCGCTCGACACCGACGGCTCATATCTCTCAGAACTAGACGGAAGAGCAGAGCAGCGGCTTACATGTTTCTCACCAAAAGGACGACCCGGACTTCCATAATGGCGCAGTCCTCATCAGCATCATCAAACATGTCATGGCCTCAGCTTCGAAACTGAAATTGCATCACTCTTCTACGGCTGCAAAGAGGCCATTCCACCCGAGTCACCCTCGAAGAAATGGGACATCCACAACCCGGTCCCACACCGTCACTACTGACAATTCGACAGCCATTGGACTCACACTAAAAACAATGATTCCCAAAGCTTCAAAAGCATGGACATGCGCTTCTAAAATGCCGCCGAGCCCAATCACTCTTCCGGTACCTATGGGCAAAAGGTACCAAAACCATGACTACAGCAAGCATCACTCAGCAAAACATCACATGCAAATGCGTTCCAGATATGTACAGGACCTCCTCCCAATCTGAACAAACAACTCCATTTGCCCTTCATTCTACAAGATTATCATCTCACTTCTACGATGACTATGTTCACCAGCACTGGCGAGGGTGTGCAGATCTGGCAGTAGTTACCTACCTACCAGCTTTAGTACCCAGCACTAGCTACCATATCTAGCTAAGCTCAAGGCAGCACGGACTCCTGGTTATCAAGATCATAGCAGTAGCCATAATCTTTCTAACGCCATGACCATGACTTCATCAGCTTAGTCTACCATCGTATCAGCAAAAGAGAGAATGCGGATGATTGTTTGCCTTGGGCTATCATGGCGGCTGCAATGAGGGCCACTTTGGATCATGTGTGGTGGGCCACGGCTTCACCCAGGCCTGGGCTGGGTGGGATGTGGTGAGATCTGGTGCGATGGGCAACAGGGGCTGGCACCCTTGGAGATGGCGTAGTGGAGTGGCCATGAGTGGAGCTGGCTTGGGTGGAGGGGGAATAGCCACCCTTGGAGGTGCGCGGGGGATTGGTGCCGGGTTTGGTGCCGGTATGTGGGTCTTGGGTGGCAGCGGTGCGCGTTGGAGGGTTACGGGGGTAGGTGGGTGAGACGACGGGCTTGAGTGCCATTGGGCGAAAAGATTTCGGAGGGAGTCGATGGAGGCCAGTTGGGTGTCGATTGCATTTGCTGGTGCATCAGAGATGGCTGTTGAGAGAAAGTTGATGGCATGTAGGAGGCGGTCTTCGTATGTGACTATGGGTTGGTGGGGGTAGCTGTGGTGAAATTCCACAGTGTTGGAGATGACTAGTTTTTTGTGGATGCGTCTACTACTTGGAAGCAACGGGAATGGAGTAGGGCTGGGCCGATGCTGAATCCCTCTCGGCCGCAGAAGTCCCAAGACTTGCGAGTCGTGACCTTGTTGTGAATGATGACTGGGCATCCCATGGGTCCAAGTGGAGTTGCATCGTAGTTGAGGGGTCCGTGGTATGCTTCCCATGCCGAGATGGTGGGTGCTAGTGTGGACTGGCGAAGGAGGTTGAGGGTGAGTTCTGTCTGGGGCAGGAGCTTGTCCCAGAGGTAGTTGGGGAAGGAGGGGTCAATGCCCGCGAGGATGCTTAGGAAGTGAGCCTTAAAGGTTTGGATGGCTCGTTCTGCTGCATTGGCGCAATGGACGTTGGGTGGTACGAGTTGGTATGTGGCGTTCCAAGTTTGGGTGATGGCAGCGCGGTAGTCTGCGCTGGCTTCGTTGTCGAGTATTTGGTGCTCGATTTTGTGTCCTTTGGCTTGGAGTCGGGTCATGATGCGACCATGTGCGGCTATTTGGTGGCGGTCCTGGCGGGACTGGAAGGCTTCCACCAGAATGGCGTTGGTGTCACAGTGGTAGGCCAGCATGATGTACTGGTTGCCACTGCACGAGCGGGTGGGGAATCGGCCCATGTCGTCTGTGTAGAGCTTGCTGGTGGGCTCTACAGACATGTGAAGTTCGTGTGCGGCTGGGGCGGGGGCAAAGACGGCGGGGGTTACGGGTTTTGCCGGCTTGGCTTTGGTGGATCGGAGGCCCTGTCTGGTTTGGGTAAGGTGCCTCTTGAGGGTTTCTGTGCTGTGGGGGCAGTACTTGGAGGCATTGGCATAAGTGATGCCTGGCCAGCTGCGGCGTAGTTGCCAGCTTTGATGGCTGCCAGCCAAGTGGATTTGACGGGAAAGCCTGCTGACGCGTGGAGGTAGTGTACTAGGGCACCGACGCTTGGAAGGTCGCCTGCATGTAGGGTGGTAGGTTTGGGTAAAGCGCTGGTGCGGGGTGTGGGATGGTCTTGTGGCAGGAGGGAAAAACGCCAGAGCTTGGCGCCGGTTGGCTCGCGCCACCCTTGGAGAAGGATGGAGTTGTCCACCTGGTTGAAGATGGTGACCATGTCAGTGTCAAAGAGGACTCTGCAGCCGTTGTCGCAGAGCTGGCCGACGCCAAACAGGTTGTGCTTGAAGGTAGGCATGATGTTGCCTTTGGTAATTGGGAGGGCGGTGAGCTGGTGAGATGCTCGGGCTGAGGACTGGTGGCAGTTGCCAGCTGCATCACCAACTCATGTGATGGGGGCTGAGGGGTTTACATGGAAGACCAGGGCGACAGTGGTGAAATAAATGCCGCTGGCCCCGGAGTCGAGGATGGCTGTGTCTGAAATTTGGGCAGCGCTTCCACGGGGTGCCGGTATGGGTACCGAAAGGCACCTGTAGGGGTAGTGAGAGAGGGTTGGAGGGTTGGGGTTTGGGAGGCAGGGGGGCAGTATATGCGCCCGGTATGGTTATCCATCCGTCAGTGGCGGATGAGTTAGTGAGGGGGGTACTAAAGGAGTAGGGGGTGGAAGTAGGAGGTACGATGGGACTGCAGCTAGGAGTAAGCTTAAAACTTAATTTAGAGGCTAAGGGTAGTGCTGTCCCACCCCGTCAGGTGGAGGCCGAAAGGAAGTCGTCCCAACCTTTGTTGCAGGTGGCTCCCGGTCCTTGGGGGTTGGCTCGAGTGGCCGAGTCAACATGGCCTGTTTGTTTTTTCTTGCACTCGGCGCTGGAGTGGCCTGGACTGACACCCCATCCGTGGGTGGAGCAGAAGCCTCCGGGCGCCCACTTATGTTTGATGGCGGCTCGGAGTTGACCGGGGCGCGCAAGTCGAGGGCGGGAGCAGCAGTCTGGGAGCCGGCTTGTGTGTTGCGGGCGGCCTTGATGTCGAGAAGGTGTTTCTCAATCTTGGCAAGCTTGTCGGCTGTGACGGTAGTGAGGGTGGCATTGGAGGCAACAAAGGAGTTGAGAACGGCCTTCTTGTTCGTTACCGCTGCCGCCATGTTGTCCAGATGGCTTTCGAGCTTGGAGAGAGACGGGAGCTGGGTGGCGGCGGCAGCGCCAGCAAAGTGGACCGGCCTTGGCAGGCGCTGCCAAAGGAGTCACCACAGTTGCCCGCGGCCTTTTGCTCCCACTCGACGGTCTTCTGGGACTTGATGGCCCACTTCTTCCAGGCCGTCCAAGTCTTCAAGGGCGGGAGGAGACCGTCCCACTTGTGGCGGAGCTTGGGGAAGCTGCTCGCAGAAAGGAGAGACATGGTGGCAATGGCATCAAGCCACAAGTACGTGATTCTTTTGCACGTCCTCGAGACGGTTGACGTACTCGGGGACACGGGGGTCTTCGGCCCACCAGCTGAGCATGTCCGCTTGGAGTTGGACAATGTCGGTGGCATTGAGCCCTCCGCTGCCGGCGTGGAGGTGCTTGAGGTACTCGCGGACCATCACCTTGTTGTAGAACGTGGTGGCCTCCTTGAGCTGGAGCAGCCACGTTTCTTTCATGACGGCTGCAAAGAAGATTCACAGCTGTCATTCGACCATGTGGATGAGCCGCTGGAGGTTGAGTTTTGCAGTCCACGCGCGTTCTTTCTTGACGCGGACGGCATTGGAGGCATCGGAGGCAATGGAGGGGTCGTACGGGGCGAGCGCGGTTTCGAGGCGGTCAAAGGCGTGGCCGTATGCAGCGGCGTAGGTGGCCAGATCGTCGACGAGGCCGGAGAGGCTGTCGTCGCTGCCGGCGACGTCGATGGATTGGAGCAAGTTCATGAGGAACTTGCGGATGTTTTTCAAGTCATCGTCGTCGGTGCGCTGACGATGGCTGGGAAGGTCGCCGTAGCGTCTGAGATTAGCAGCTTGGCGTCCTCGGGAGTCGTCATGGTCCACGATGGGGTGAAGCAATGATCCGCTTGGTTCGGCTGATTGTTGTGTGATTCGACAATTAACCAGATATGAAGAAGTGCAACAAATCGTGGTAGAAAATATCTGGTTAATTTATGACCAGTGATGTGTGTGTGGACCTAATCCACGCAATGTATGTGAGGGAGTGATCTTACGGGAGATCACTCACCAATATTTTGTGTGGTGCTCTACATCGTGTGATGGGCACGTGCTTGCTGGGCTATGAGTGACTATGTGGGGGGCCTAGTTATTGGGCCCTCATGGGCCTAACTATTAGGCCCTCAAAGATAGGATCTCAACAGTGGTTCTTGTCACTGTGAAATTACTGTCAAACTAAAAATTATTTAGGGTTGGGGTTAGTGAAATCAACGAGACTCCTACAGATAAATTACTGGGGAATATGCCATAATTACCAGGGAATATATCATAATTACTGGGAAATTTCCGTGATTACTGTGACAGATATATATTGGGGGTTTTGGTGACAGTAACAAAAATGTGATTTGCAATCGAGGCTGAAAGACCACAACTCAATACAGTGGAGTAAGGTTGCTTTATTGTTTCTTGACAGTACAATACAGCCATATTTACGGAGCAAGAATGGAACTAGACTGGATCAAGACTTTTTGTCATTTCACCTATGGTAAGATTCTTCACATGGGCTCACTAACTTACCTCTATCTTCTATTATCCTTGATGCACTGCCTGCTGAAGAAGTACTAATGAATTGCTACTCATATGAGATGGTGGATGCATCGAGGAAGCAACTCTTCAATTGGGCAGGGTGGCTGTGGCTGTCTTTCAAAATGAAAATGATGCCTTAATGGAAGACAAAAGAAGTATTATATTAAAAAAGTACTCAAGAAGAAGCAGAAGACGCAGAAGACGCAGAAGAAGCAAAAGAAGCAAAAGAAGCAGAAGAAGAAGAAGAAGAAGAAGAAGAAGAGGAAGAGGAATAGGAAGAGGAAGAGGAAGAGGAAGACGAGGAGGAAGAATAAGAAGAAGAAGAAGAAGAAGAGGGGGGAAGCTGTCTCCAGGAGAAGCTACTGGCCTTCTACCAAATATGTCGCTAATGGTGATTGTGTGAGAATATCTTCAGGACAAGCAAAGAACTCTGATATTATCAATGACCTAGTCAATGATGATGGTGGTGACAAGATGAATGATGATGGTCCTGACAAGATGTTAGGAACAAAGTTGGCAACCTCTTGAATGATTGTGGTGATTGGACGATGTCACCAGCACCAGGACTAGCAGAGACCATTCCTCTTAATTTTTGTGATGACACAGAGAATGATGATGTTGGTGAAAAGATGTCACCAGGAGAAGTTGTGGGCATTCTTTCTGCCAATGGCATTGACAAGGATGATGGTGGGGAAAATATCTTGTCAGGAGAAGTGTGAGAGGAACTTTGTTGTAGATGCAAAGCAGTATTGCGCTTACTTCTTTGATGTTGTAATGAAGTACTTCGAGAAAACTCCAGAGTCAAAGTATGATGGTATAAGCAGTGATAAATAGCAGTTCCTGTGAGATTTAGATACAAACATCCCAAGTGGTTGCAAGATTGACTAAACAAGATTGATCAGGCTTGTGTAGTATTCTCCCTTTGTTTTATACTGAAGTATTCATACACATGGTGAAATCTGAGGATGAAGGGCAAGGTGGGTTTTCAGCAGGAAGTCCGCCACATTATTTTCTGTCTTTGAAAAATGATTCTATTCCCTCAAATGCTTCAGAGTTCAAAGATACTAGATCCCTTTTTATCCAGTAGTCATCATGCAGATTATAGGCTGGATACATGCTGTCAGCAGTTTTCCCACTAAATTGGTTCCACAGAAATTAGGTTTTACTGGCTTAATCTTACTCAAGGCCCTAAAGCAGACAAAACGAACAAAAATCCCTACTTTGGTAGGCAAATAAACTGACAACTTCATGGTCTCCAGTCTCATACAAATAGAGGTGATTACTTGATAAATGCATGGAATATTGGTGTGTGCTGGTTAGTATGGTTTGACCTGCGTAACACTGAGGTTGGATCAATGGATTAGGTTTGCTCTTTTGCACACAATGCTGTCAGGTGTTGGAGCAAGATTGTGTTTTTCCCAACGTTTCAGAGCCCATTGTGCAGTTGGAATTTTTAGGGCCTATTGGGCAGTCCAAATTTTCCTATTATATGTTTCTTATTGTACATTTTTTGATGTAAAGAGTGTCCTGGGTGATGTGCCACTTTCTACAGCCCTGTATTATCAGACAACCTTGACCTGGCGGCCATGAGAGGCAGGAAAAGGTCCATGGCGATGAATTGAAGGTTTACAAAGGAGTAATCCATGGATGTAAAGTAGAATTAAAATTAAATTAGAGATTTCTAGATGTTTTAGTCTGGTCCAGAAGGAAACAGCTATGGGCATGACGCCCAACACCACACCTCTCTCAGATATGCACACACATCTCCAGAGGAAGCTCTTTTATCTGTTCATCAAGAATGAGACATGTTGACAACTGACAACTGGTACTGTACATTAGTAGCACACATGATTTCTACATGAGCATGTACCACACATTTTATCTAAGCCTAATTTGGTGAATTTTCAGTAAATGAATACAACCTCCTTTCCACAAAAAATGGCTATAAGCATGGGCAGGACAGGCCTGAAGTAGTACAGATTGATGTTGTGCTCATCAACCTCAGAAGAACATGGATGAGGTTTCATTAGTGGGTTGAGGCCCTAGTTAAATTGCCTAGCTTCACTTCCGTACTGAATTAGTTTGGACTTAACCCCTCTTTCTAGGCACCCTGGTGCTGTGACAGTGACAGTAATATCATTACTGACCAAGTCCAAGTTGGTTGGTACCCTGTTATCTAAATTCTTGTCAAAATGTAGAAATGTACTTATTCCCATACAACAAATAGACCACTATTTTTCACAAAATTTCTGGCATCCATGTTGCACATACTACAGAAGACCCAACCCTAGTACTGAATGGCTGACGTATGATGCCTCCAGGAGTACCCAGGTGAGTGTTTTATCTCCATATCTACTTAAAGCTAGTGACTGCCTGACAGCCTCAATTGGGTTTTTTGGTATCCAGGTATACCTGATAGCCTGGTTATTAGCCATGCAACTCAGCCCCTCCTACCATGTATCATGTATAATAAGCCCCCCAAAGGGAGCTGCTATTTGTAGCCAAAACAAAAACGTAAATTATACGTGTCGACCTCTAGACTTAGATTGGAGGCAGAAAACAAATAGGTATCCATGTTCTTGTTTGTCAGTAAATCACTTTACGGTCTCCAACATCAAAAGTAACCGCTCTCTGTGTAATGCAAAGGAATCTTTAGGTGTGGCGGTCAGACTGAAGCCCCATATGAAAAGGACACTTTGGTCATGCAAATTTTGCAACAACCAGACCAACTTCATGCTTCATGCTGTTCATCTCTATCGTCCCCATTTCATTTCCCATTATATTCTTCGCACCCCATAAGAGCCTAACATCACCATCAGCCACATTCAGAAATCAAACATCTTGTGACCTTGGTTTTCTTCCATTGCACTTGTTACAAGTCGAGTACAATGTGCCCCTTTTGGATGGTTCCTTAGTTCTCTGCCACCATTCTCTTGCTCCATGCTGCGATTGGGTGTAGTTGCGGCATATATTGTACATGTGTTTCCTCTTTGTGATGTCTGTGTGAGATGTATAGTACACGTGTCCCTCTCTATGTGAGCTTTGTCTGGCAGTCACATTGTTCTGTGCCGTGACTGTTCAGTCGACTTGTATATTCTACATTTTCAATTTGGTTATATGAGCATCATCATCCTTATTGTTGTCAGATTCGATACGTATATTCTCCTTGACTCGTCTCTGATATTTGATCATTGTCCCTCTGTCATATCGTTCCATGTCATGACCATTTGTAGTCGGTACGTATATTTTCCATGTTTCCTTTTGGTTATGTTAGCAGTGTCTCCCCCTCCCTGTGATAGTAAGTGCATGTATGGTATCCGTTTTATGAATCCCAACTTTAACTGTGCACATCTCCTGCTCTGTCAACTGTTTGCTTTTGCTCTTAGTGAGTCTCACCCTCGTTCCAATACTAAGACAGATCTGTTTCAACATCAGTATAAGTACTTCCTATATCCATCTCAACTGGCCTGTGTTACTGAAAACAATTGATCGGCATCTGCACGACCAGCTTCTAGATTGCTACAACTCATCACTTGAATGGATTCAAAGATTCAAAATAATCCACAATGTAACCAAGATTGATATAGCCAATGCTTGCTGGCCGACTTCTTCTCATGTTTCATCAGCTACTGATCAACCAAAAATCTATCCCGACAAACATCAATGATCAAGGATTCCCTGATTCCCTCCCCGGTGCTAGTTTCATCAAAGTTTGTGGGCAACCCTCTAAATACAAACGTTATTCTCTCCATTGTTGTCATTCTGTTAAAGACTCTTCAAATCATCAGACTTACAAAAGGGATGGTTTCCGTCAATTGGGAGTAGAAAATGAAACTATTAAGAGGATCAAGACATAGGGCATGTCAAAGAGTATAGATCGTATGGCCGGAAAAGAATCAGATGATGATATTTCCTTTGGACAATCAACTGATCCGTTTTCTGGATATCAATTTACAAACAGTATGATGTCAGCAGTTGCCGAGCAATTACAAGACACATTAAAATAAAAATGACACAAGAAAGTGATGACTTTCATCTGAAAGGATGGAATAAGACAAGATCCAGAGATGACTGTAGGAAAAATTTGATATCAACTATTGACTAGTTGGTTAATTCAGACAGAGTTACTCTGCGCGACTTACAAAACGTTGATGACACAGTTACTGATCACAAGGAGAAACTGTTCCAAAATATATCAGAAGCAGATCTACTGGGGGCCCTAAGGATAGTGAATTTGAATTTGCTTGTGATGAAACAAGGACCCAAACACAAGAGAAACGTCACCTCAATGGGCTAGATTACTAATATGTATAGGCTTCTAATATGACATGCAATGTTTACAAACACTCATACATAACGCATTCAGTCCTTGATGGGATGCAGGAAAAGTGTAGAATATACATCAGTTAAGGTGTATATTGTACCTAGCGACTAGGACATCCCAATAGGCAATGCTGATTACACACTTCCTGATCATTTCTATTGGCTGTCGCGGCGTAAAATGTATGTTTGTATTAGAGCGGCCTGTCAATATAATTCCAATTTTAATGGTAATTGTACATTACAATAAATGTCACAGTGTAGAATGTACGTTTCCGTAATGGGAGAGATAGATCTCATGATTGTTATGTTAGAAAGATTAGGTAATGTAGAATGTACGTGTCCATGCACTTAAAGTGTATATTGTACATGTCTTTACTTGAACCCCTAACGTAAACTGTACGTTACGAAAAACATCACAATATAAAATATACGTTTCCATAGAGCAATAAAGGGACGTTTCCTTAGAGGGATAAGGAGTAGGTCAACACTACATTATGGTACCCTTTCAGTCTTTGTTGGGGATTCAGAAAAAGTGTAGAATATACATGTTGATGCACGTAAAGTGTATATTGTACATGTCGACTTGGACAGTTCTCATAGTGTCAATAAAAGCAGGTCACCACGAAGAATATACGTGTTGATGCACTTAAGGTGTAAATTGTACATGTCTCTACTTGGACCCCCAACGTAAACTGTACGTTACAAAAAACATCACAATATAAAATATACGTTTCCATAGAGCAATAAAGGAAATGTTTGTTGATGCAGAAAAAGTGTAGAATATACGTGATTATGCCATTATAGTGTATATTGTACATGGCGACTAATAGTAAGTGCTAAGTATTCACCCATAGGAAGTGTAAGTGAAAAACTATGATAACATTAATGTCTCATGTTCTTTATTGTCCCAGGATTTATAATAATGTTAACATGTATAACAACCCCAACCCCCTTTTAAGCACTCATTCTTCTTTAAGCTTGTTTAGTCTCTTTTTTCTTGATTTTGGCCTGCATTTTCATAATGTACATCTTCATGATCACGTACACAGCAGTCTTCTTCTTCATTTGACTCGCTAACTTGAGCATCATCATCAGCCAAAGACTCCTCCAAACTCACATCTTCATTTTCACTTTCATGCGTGGCATCATCCTCATTAGAGTGGTCGCGGTCACTAGTGCTGCTTTGTTGGAGTGAGTACCTTGTTCGTCACTGTCTGCATGAGACTCTCCAGAACTGTCTTCAGTGTCATCTGGAATGCCCAATTTATCTTTGACATGTAGTCCAATTGCTAATATTTTGTCAGCCAAGTTACGAATAGCCTGTGATCCATCCTTGTACAACTTGCCCGGGAGTGAGACTGAAGATCAAGCTTGACCGGCCAGTACTGTTAGTCTCGGATGAGCAACTGAGACAATTGGCGTGAACAAGATGTAATGAGGTAAGCAAGACTTGGGATGATTACCATTTTTTTGTTTCCACAACAAACCAACTCCGCCCTCTTGACCACTGCATCTCTCTCTCGCTATTTCACTAGGTCTGACGAAGGACATCCACAGAGCATCGGGAAACCATAATTTTAGTTGCCATACTCATACTCCTTGGGTTACTTGAACAGACTTGATGAGATGGATTAACAAGTATCCAATGTCATCAATCATCCTTTGGGCTAAGCGTTTCATGTTGTCGTAAGAATGGGTGGATCTTTGTTGGATTTCTTCTGCACTAATTCCACGTGATGGATTCTTGGATACACAGGGAAATGATTTTGGGGGGCATTTTGTGCACAAAACATATTTTGTTGCAATAACATGTGTAAATAATACATCATGATGGTTTTGCAGATTGGAGATGAATTGGGGGGGGGGGGGTTATGCAGGAAAAACGTGTGGTTAATCAGGGACATACGACTGTTCTTGTCAGGACTAGAATATTGGGGTGGGTGCGTTAGATAGTGTTGAATGTTCATGAGGAATGCATCCTCATATGACTTGATGTCACTCTGAGTACAGGTACCAACACACTTGAATGGTTCCCTGTACCCTCCGCACAATAGTACTCTTGTCACTAGGCCCTTGTTCTGAAGAACACTTTTCAGGAAGTGCGGATGAGCATCTGAAAGGCAATACAAATGACCACACGTCCATTTTTTTTCAAATAAATTGTTACAGATCTACTGGCGAAATCGCCGAAACTCAGTCCACAGACTGAGTTAGGCACTCGCTTTGGACGCTCTGTTGCCAAGAACAATTGGCAGCGGCGGGTATATTTTAGGGTGAGTTTTCATGAACTCATCTTTTTCACCCTATTATACTCAACACATGTTAATTTTTTCAATTAAATGGTTACAGGCCCAGTTCTGAAATCCCAAAACTCAGTCCACAGACTGAGTTTGGGATTGCTTTGCACCGCTGTGTTGCCAACAATATTTGGCAGCGGCGGGTATATTAATAGAGCTGAGTTGCATGGAATACAATTATTTTTACACTTGTCTTGACTACATCTAATTTTCAATTATTTTATTTCAGGCCAGGACGGAAGACAAAACTCAGTCCACAGACTGAGTTTGGCATTTCGCCTTGCACCGCCATGTTGCCACCAATGTTCGGCAGGCATGTCAATTTTATGGTGAGTTATTAAAATCAAACTATTTTACAATTGTTTTCATTTCAGCTTAGTTTCAATTAAATAATTAATTTTCTTCTACCTTGGTGATAATATTGTCCACAGTATCTTTTCAACTTGGGGCAGCTTGGGGCTGAAATTTTGGCACCTGTGTCCTTTTGTGGGCATGTGTTGGGCAGGCCCTAAAATATGTTAATGTAGTATGTTTAATTATATTAGTGGAGATAAATGACACATACTCTATTATTTTAGTCCAACAGTAGGTAGCCCTCCTGGTAACCCTCCTGTAACGTTCCGGTAGCCCTGTATGCTCCGTAACCCTCCTCGGTACTCTCCGGTAGCCTTCCCGTAACCTTCCGGTTACCCTCCGTACACTTCCGGTTACCCTCCCGTACACTTCCGCTTTGCCACCAGTAAACATTTTTTAGCTACTAAGTAATGCAGTTATAGTCACTAATTAGATTGATATCAATTCTGAGACTTACTGAGAAGTCTGTTTTCCTGTAAATAAGTACGAATTCCTGTCGTGAGAAATAAACCAAAGCTCCTTTTGTCTCTCAATTTCCGGTAACCTCTCGGTAGACTCGGTAACCCTCCCGCACACTAGTTTACCGGAGGGTTACAGAAGTGTACCGGGAGGTTACCGGAAGATACCATTCGGGGCCCGGTAACCTCCCCGTACACTCGAAAGTGTATGGGGAGGTTCGCTTTTTGTTTGCAGTGCATATTTTAGGGGCCCGCCCAACACATTGCCCACCAAAAGTGACACACATGCAAAAATTTCAGCCCAAAGCTAAGAAACGATACTGTGGACCATACACCAAGGTAGAAGAAAATTAATTATTTAATTTAAACTAAGCTGAAATCAAAACAATTGTAAAATAGTTTGGTTTCATCATAACTCACCTTAAATATTTACATGCCACTGCCGATTGTTGTTGGCAACACAGCGGTGCAAGGCGGGATGCCAAACTCAGTCTGTGGACTGAGTTTTGGCTGTTTCCCGTGCCTGGCCTGAAAATAAATTAATTGAAAATGTGTGCTGCCAATTGTTATTGGCAACATGACGGTACAAAGCGAAATCCCAAACTCAGTCTGTGGACTGAGTTTCGGCGATTTGGCCAGAAGGCCTGTAACTTTTAAATTGAATAAAATGAAATGTGGTGAGTATAATACTGCCTAAAAAGACAAGTTCATCACAACTCACCCTCAAAATATACCCGCTGCTGCCAATTGTTGTTGGCAACATGGCGGTGCAAGGCGGGAGGGTTAACTCAGTCTGTGGACTGAGTTTCAGCGATTTTACCAGTAGGCCTGTAACTATTTAATTGGAAAAAAATTGACGTGTGGTGAGTATAATACTGCCAAAAATGACGAGTTCATTACAACTCACCCTCAAAATAATATGCCTGCCACTGCCAATTGTTGTTGGCAACACGGCGGTGCAAGGCGGGAGGGTTAACTCAGTCTGTGGACTGAGTTTCGGCGATTTTGCCAGTAGGCCTGTAACTATTTAATTGGAAAAAAATTTCTGAATATAATACTGCCAAAAAAGACGAGTTCATTACAACTCACCCTCAAATATAACTGCCACTTCCACTTGTAGTTGGCAACACGGCAGTGCAAGCTGGGAGGGTTAACTCAGTCTGTGGACTGAGTTTCGGCCGTTCCCATGATTGGCCGGTGGGGTATCAGCCGAAAGATCCTTTTGGTCTTGAATTTTTGGTAACCTCCTGATAGACTCCGGTAACCCTCCCATACACTAGTTTACCGGAGGGTTATAGAAGTGTACCGGGAGGTTACCGGAAGATACCATTCCGGGGGCTCCGGTAACCTCCCGGTACACTCGAGTGTATGGGGAGGTTACCAGAGTTTTTGTTTGCAGTGATGACACATCAACAGCAGCATGAGAGGATAGTTTCCTTGATGAGTTCTTGCCTGTGGAAGGCTGAACAAGTGGAATGTCTGCATTTGGGGGAGGTACATGGCTTCTTGCAATGGTGGCTGCCAAAAGGAATGGATCATGATGAGGTTGAGTGGATTTCAAAGTCTTCTTCTTGGAAAGCTCAAGAAGTGTAATGTCTTCATCAGCTATGTTGGGTTTTACTGGGACACGACATGTCTTCGGAGGCTCTCAAAAGTAAGAAATTTGTCACGTCATATGACATGGGTGACATGTTACGAGATGTCACGAGACATGTCACGACATTAGGGTTTTCCAAGGAGGCCTCGGTGACATGACATGTCGCGACATGGCGACATGT
>JABMIG010000591.1:0-24754 GCA_013187285.1 Cyclotella cryptica
ATAGGGATTAGTTTTGAACAAAGGAACAAAGATCCATATCTTTGGATCTTCAGAGCAGCACTGCCCAAAGATCCATATCTTTGGATGGCACTGCCCCTGTCAGAACACCCTCAAAGAGAAGGGTAGAAACATACCAGATTGGTGTAGAAACCTACACAAAATCACATTGTTTCGTTTTAGGATGAAAGGGATTGCATTGCCCTTCCATCCACATTTGTTAATTGTAATTCATAAACAATAAGCTCACAATTTACTTTCATCAACAAATCTATATCACCTTTATCTACAAAATAGGTATTTAGTATTTTTTTATCTCCAAACGGCTTAGGTCATCCTGATCTCATAGAAATCATTATTTTTCAGGTGTGAGCATCGCTAACAACACAGGCTATGAACTGCTGCCTGAATGGTAGATGAAAATAGCACAAGGAAAGAAGAGACAATAACATTTCCAATTGACTGTCTAGGTCAACAACAGAAACCTTGAATTCAGATTTGGTTCAGTTGATACAAATTGGCTAAAAATCTTGTCTCACACATGCAGCAAATTCATCCAAAGCTCGTTGTCACAGAATACTTGCCATGCGCATTGCAATATCTTAAAGATAGTGAATTAGTTGGAGAGACAATCCAATGACTGGTCCAAAGCTTCAAAATCAAAGATGAGCAATGTGCAAGCAACAATTGTACAGTGAAGTGTCTATGTGTGGATGTATGCACCAGACAGTGGGGAATAGACTAACAATTGTTCTATAACAACCCTCTTTAGAACATGATTGTTAATGAGACAGTGGTGACTGCAATGCACAACCTACATGTTACAGTCACCACCGAACTCCAGAGCATACCATGAGCCTTCACAAGCCAGCTGATGCATGTTTTTTATTGTCCTGCTCATGGCAGACTACCAAAGAACACATCACCCCAAACAGTGTGTGGAGGAGTGCCAATCAGTAATGATATCAGTACATCTATTCTCCCATCAATATACACAATGTCATTCTGTATCATTGTATGGATGATAGCTCCTCTCATTCTTAAGATTATTTTATTTGTCTTCACCAGGACACATGGCAATTCATGCAATCCTGGAGGTTTTTGGGCTTTGGGGCAATTTGATAGTCACCTTTTCCCACAATTACTTATGTTTGTCCGACTGTGGCAGAGCAAGACTTGCAATGTAAAGGAAGAGTGAGATGCACAGGTCCTTCAACGTATGCATTTATTGGATACAACGCTTAGTTGACTGTCTAGTCCAGTTATGACAGCTGTTGCTAATGGAGTATTGATAATTTGAAGTCCAGAATTCAACAAACATCTGGCTTTTATGCGATGGAGAGAAGGTGCATCATGTGTGTGCTGAGTGGTGAAGAGACCATTACGGGTCCACCAGAACATGTTTTATATCAATTTTATTTTCTGGATTATGTTCATCCTCACTATTCCTTTGTATCAACTAAATAGTTGGCCAATGCACCCCCTTGCGGCCTCCCATGCCAGAAAGGCACATATCAATGTTCAAGGCAAAGACCTATATTAATCTGAGAACTGTCTCTTCCATAGACTCACCCTGGAAGGAGATCTTTCTAATCCTCAAAAATTTCTGTCCCGTCTAAGTCGCTGCAATACAGATGGGCATGCGGAACCATAAATCAATCAAATATAATTATGTCATGGCAAAGGAATAATGGCAGAGTAGAATGCAGAGGTAAGGCAAAGGAAGAAATGATTCACGTCATGACGCATTAAGCCTATGTGTGAGAGACAGAATGATATCCCGTCATAAATTGGATAAGTAAAGGATAAAGCTGTGCGGAGCAAGTCATCAAAACAAAGTTAATTTTATCTTTCCTGCTAGACTTTGGAAAAGATCATCTCAGGTTAGCATCAAGATGCAGTCATTCTCTTGCCTTGAGGCAAGATCTCGTGCACTTGTACTGGTTTGAGGAAGTGCCCCCCTGTAATAAAGTCTTGTCATGCATGATTGCAGCTGTCAGATATAATTTAAATACCCAGCACCCCTTAGTAAACTGTTTGTAAGCCGGATATCTGGATCGAACACGCCTAGAGGATCGTTAGAGATCATCAGTGATAATGCATTGTGCCACTAGAAGAGTGGCTTAAACCCACACCAGTGTCGCGAACGTTGCCTCCAGTGATCAAGGTTTGGGAAGGCAAGCTTGAGTTAACATTTCCATCCGTTGGACTAACACTGTGTGCCACTGCTTGATGTTGAAATGATGGGAAGCCAGTGGCATTTTCAGCTCCATGGTTACCTTCAATGCCTTGATGTTTCTGAATGGCTCGCAAGAGCAAATTTGCTTTCACTTCTCGTTGCATCATCGTAGCCGGAGAACGACGGTGTACTGCTTGAGGTGGAAGAGGCAAGAACGCACCGCCCACGCTGGCGTTGCTGTGATTTCTTTCACTCAGTATTGCTTCCAACAGCATGTTTGAAGTCATGTCTCGTTGACGGGTGGCTTGGGGTTGAAAGGCTGTGATGCTACCAAGAGCACTACCCAACCCGTTGTGACCACGGATGCCTTGGTCAAGACCAAGCATTGCCTGAAGAAGACTGTGTGCACCCATGTCACCTTGCGAAGTTGCAAAGTTGTGGACTGCATGAGGATGGACAGCCCCGCCAAAAAAGTTGCGCATCGTAGCATTGTGGTGCTGAGTTGCTGCAGCGACACCGGCCAAAAACTCAGGGTTGGTACGGCAATGATTCCTTCTTACTTGAGCGAGGGCAACAGCTGGGTGCATTTGAGTTACGATACCAGTTGGTTCAACCATGTTGTTTTTCTGGGCATTGCGCAAATAATTGAACAAGAGAGTCTCGTTTTCCGACGCGGGAGATACTTTTAGAGTAGAGGCAACGGGGGAGAGGGCAGGCTGGGACTCGGGTTTATTTTTCTCGTTCGGATCCACTGGGAGGTAGGGCTGCGAAGCACGGATTTGATCTTCTTTTTTGACAGTACCTAGAAGTGATGAAATTGGCTCTTCGTCGACTTTCGAAGGAGTTTTAGCAGAACCCGAGGAACGAATGAGATCTTCTTCAACAAACCAATTGAATGGCATCCTGGCCTTGGGACCGCTTTCAATAGTCTCGAGAACAACTTGAATCTCGCGGGAGATGGGATGATCCGGTAGGGGGAACTCGGCGCTAATAGCTTTGAGATCCGGTTCGTACTCTTTGACCAGGTAGGTACCATAACGAAAGTGGTAAAGAACGACATACTTTGGGAATAAAACCGACTCAAACAAAAAGTCACCTTACCTGGAGGAATGTCCATCTTCTCTCCGATCTTGGGCCTTCTCATCTTCTTGCAGAGCCAGGGCATGTTGCGCAAGAAATGCTCTTCGTAATACGAGTTGCGGTAATCCCCGCCAACCAAGCGGCGAAAACCCCAGCCGTTCACTTGTCGAAGGAACGAACACATCCTGGAGTGCTCAAAATATCTAGGCAAGATGTAGGACTCGAATTGACGAGGCCTCAAAATCTTGAAGCTCCGTCCGTGGGAATCCCAAGCGATGATGTGCTTCAGGTCGGGGTTGGACAAAATCGCATGCATTTTCACGGGAAAGTTGGGCACGTGTCCGGATTCCGTCAATAGCGTGAGGGGGTCGCTATCCACGTCGCGACTGTGATCAGTATAGTAGAAGAAAGGCGCGGCTTTCAGAAGAGGCTTGGCGAGTTCTTCGACGGGGGCAGCTGGCTTCTTCTCGCGCTTCGCGCCCTTGGAGTTCTTGTCAGAGGAGGCGTCAGCATCAGAGGATCCCCTTTTCGTGTCCGACGCGGAAGACTTGGAGGCCTTGGCGGCAGGGGGGGGCGACATCGTCGTCGTCGTCGTGTTCGCGTTTCCTAGCGGCGTTGCTGCAAGCAGCGTCGGCGTTGGCGGTCGAGAGGCCGGCCATGAAGCTCGCGGCTTCATACTCGTCTGGGCTCCTGTCAAGTGGGTTCATTTCGGACAGGATAAGAGGATCGGTTTGCGTAGAGTTCACTCTAGTGCATAACCGTGTTGTTTTAGAGCTTGCAGGCTGCTGCGCAGAAATAATTCATAAGAGAGGAGAGTTTGTTATGTTTTGTGTGTATTGGGTGCTTCGTGTGACCTTTTTGATAGGCGTTTCTCTCAATGGTACATATTGCGTATGGTATTATACCACCTCCTGCGTTGTCTTATGTTGTAAAATGTACTGAAGAAGCAGCCAGGTTTTGTGTTATAGTATGGCCTATAGGCATGATTTACCTTGAGGGAGGGATCTCACAGAGCCGGATTCTTTTCAGTCTGTACCGCATCCCGGAATCCGCTATTCGGTGAGGTCATTCACTAAGGCAGGATTGGATCTTGATTGCGTTCCAGAAGTGGGGACATGAGATTTTGTAATGATCGAAAACAATGTATGTCTATGTTGAAATCCTTCTAGAGTTCGAAAAACTTGGTACGGCCGTACCAGTCTGTGCAATCCTGAATTGAAGGGGAAAAGGCCTTTCGTTCCTGCTCGGGCCTATGAGGAAATATAAAGCGCGGGTCTTAAAGGACAGCGTCATACATGATGTGTCCGTGGGGTAAAGGACTTGATATGACTATTAGTCGTAGCTCATTACCATGAGACTAATCGTAAAGACAGTGCAAGAAGCAACGACGCAATCCATGAAAAAAAAGGAAACACGTACAATTCCGCTAGATTCGATAGAACGAAATCTATTGCCATCAATCGTTAATTAGATAATGCCACAAAATCAACAATCCTGAAGGGACATCTTATCACGATTAAGAATTGCACTGAAGAATTAAAGGAATTTGCATCTAGACCAAAATGGTGTGCCATAAGTGGAAGCGAAGTACATACTAGCGTGTTTGCCCACTAAACAACATTACCGCATGTCAGTCTAGAATTCATTTTGGTGCGATATCCCTCTTCATTTTTTTACGAATCATGTGTGGCCTTACGACTACGACTACGATGTTATGATCGAGTCGTAATAGACATGATCTTGTGAAAATAGTTAAAGGTAGGTTTAAAAAGGAACTGTCTAACGATGATACGAGTCACATTGTTAGAGAAGCAATCGAACAACGAGGAACACAAGGCCTTTTCGTACAATCTGACGTGTATCTGTCCTGTTATTCAAGTTTCTCCGACATTCGTTGGGTTCTGTTTCACACGAGAAGGCTATTGTATCTGGCAGTGCCGCTCTTTCACTCCTTCCCTTCAAGCGAGTTATTGAGTAACGTACGGACTCCACGTTGCGAAGTATGTGTGACTTTTTGTTTCTCAGTTGTTCTAATGCTCTATCAGGAGCTTCGCTTTGGTGAAGAGCAGGATAGTTCTCCGTCAAGGAAATCCTCCAGTCTCTCTTGTATGTTCTTAGATCAGATTTTATCGCTGATGTAAAATTTGGTTCGCATTTCCCATCTGAGGCTTTGACCATAGTATTGTATGGTATTGAACCATTTGATATCCCAACAATTGAAAGTCTGCCAAATTTGATTTCTCACTATATCGCTTTTTTCAAAGTCTGCCAAATTGGCAGACTTTGGATTCATGCTGAATCCTATACATGTGAGTTTAACATTAGTAACGAAACATTCGCTAAATTGTCTGTCTTCATTGAAAAAATCATCACCATTCCTGGAATCAATTCACTGGGCCGTACAAAATCTATTTTTGGCATTGGTTTTGGATGGCACAGAGCATCGAGCTCTTTTTGGAGATAATTTCAATGCAACCTCTTGACCCAAGGGATTGTCATGGAAATTTCACATAGGAATCGTCCAAGAAGTCTGCCAGGGGTGGCAGACTTTCAAACCATTATAGAAATGTACCAGCAAGACAGGCAATTTTCGACTTTGGCGATTAGTATCGCCAGAAGGAGTCGATCAGATGTCGTCAAGAGATTTTGACGATTCGTCAGCGGAGTCGTCACTAAAGTCGTCAGGGGGTGCGTCACTAAAGTCGTCAGGGGTCGTCAGGGTCGTTTTTTGGTCGTCACTTGGGTCGTCAGGGGTCGTCAGGTGGAGTCACATGGGTCGTCAAAGAAGATCTCTTGGGTCGTCAGTTAGGGTCGTTTGTCGTCATGGTCGTCACCAAGTCGTACTGTTCGTCACTTGCTCTCACGCGGGATGATCAGAGAGGTAGATATTTGTGAAGGTTAGGTGAAGTCGTCAAGTGGGTCGTCAGAGTCGTCAGAAGGGTCGTCACAAGGGAATCAATTAGTCGTAACTAGGGGTCGTCAAAGGTGGGTCACATAAAGTCGTCAGGGTCGTCAAAAAGTCTTCACCAAAAGTCGTCAGGTCGTCAAAAGGTCGTCACCAAAAGTCGTCAGGGTCGTCAGATGGTCGTGAAAGTCGTCAGTTGAGTAAAAAAAATGCAAAAGTCGTCACTTGTCGTCAGTTTGGCTCGCCAAAAACTTCCACGTGGCAAAGTTGCCTGTCTTGCAGAGCTACGTGAAAGTCTGCCAAATTGGCAGACTTTCAAAAATCATTGGGATATAATGATAATACATAAAATATAAAGTGTACCGGTAAGAGGAAGATAAACGATTTTCTAGTTCCTTATTACGTTAGTTAATGCTCTTATAATACCTGACTTCTGGTGTTTCCAATTGTCTTGGCAACAATAGGGCACCCGCGATGGATTGTAGATAGGGGGGTGCACACCAAAAACAGACTTTTTTTCTAGTTGCACGATTACCACCAAAAGTTAGCAGCATGAAGATATAGGTGTAGTAAGAGTCTCCCTAATGTTTTTTTTTAAACAATCGGCCACTTGTAGCACTTCTAGCACATATTTTTCGTTGTTAGTGACCGAGGTATGTACATGGTATGTATGTAAGTACTAAGTTTTTACATCATTTCTCCATATTACACCTATTCTATACATACTTACATTTGTAATGTGTGGCCACAGAGAGACCATGATGCTGTGGCTTCTATAGGCACTTGAAGCCTACACCAACCAAACCAGGTATACTAATCATTAGTAATGACAATGTAGTAGATGTTTTGTCATTCACATGGCCCATGGGGTCTGTGCAGCACACCATTTAATGCTTTGATCAGTTGCTTGTTGAGATAGGCTGTTTCTGTCTCTAAGTACACAGATTTTACATGCTTCCCTCCTTATACGCCTATAAGGTACATACATATTATACCCAAATGAAGTCACTGAGGCATCCATGCCAATGAAACCTGCCATGGGCACTTGGAGACTACCCTGACCAAACCATCACTGCGGATTATTGGGTTTGACCATAAATCAAATGTTTTGTTAATCACATCACTCACAAGGGTCCATCAGCATACACTTGAACATATTGAAAGTAATGTATGAATTTGAATGCAAATTGCTCTGTTAACAACAGATTAGTTTGAGAAAGTGATGTTTCCTGCATGAAACATTCAAGAAGACTATATTCAAGTTGGGATTGGGATTTACTATTGACCCCACAAGATGAATAATGTTGTCAGCAGAGGTTTTAGGTTCATTAAGTGCTGTAACTGCATGAAATATACAAGCAAACTTGTTTCATAATGGCATAAATTATTTTCCTCAAAAGATGAGTATATTATTGATAGTCCAGCAGGTTTAATAATTGATGAATTTAAGTTTAAACCACTTTATACTTGAATGATTGTTATTTATATCTCTAATTAGACTCTAAGTCTTTCATTAGTTTTCATCTGCTTATGAAACAATATTGCAATAGAGATCTTGTGGTTTCCTCTAAATCAATTATTACTAACAATTTTTTGGTTGATTATTGTATACGCCGCTTTGATTATTTTCTGGTCAACACCGCATACTCTTCTTTTAGCTGCTGTTTGATTTCCTTACCAAGCCATCACCCCATTGGTTGTTACATGTGTTGAATTTATTAAACAAGGTTTTGTGTGTTGATTGTTGAGTGCTCTTGTTTTGAGTTTCAACTTGATTGATTGTTGTATGTTCTCAAGCGTTTGATGAAATGTTGTACACTCGGCTTGATGTTGCTCCTTGATTGATTGTTGCATGTTTTCATGAGTAAAAGTTCCTCCTCATTGTTGCTGCCATGTTTTTGTTGGTACTGGCATCACTGCTGATGCTACGGCAACCACATCAGCAGTCGTTGTTTCCACTAAGGGTGACATTGCCACCATTGTTGCCATTCTCTTCGTACTTCCATTAATGCCATATCCTTTTGTCCTATCTCTGCCACAATACAAACACACCTCATTACTGTTGCTGTCACACCAGTTGATTGTTGTGTTTGGTTGATGTAATGGGGTGGGTGAGTGTTGATTTGTCAGTAAATGTGATATCAAGAAAGAGCGTGAATGTCAGCAATATAATTTTGGCACAAATGCACACAAATGAAAAAAGATTTATCAAGCAGCGGTGGGGTTTTAGGAGAGGACGAGCCCCTAACAATGGGGTTGAGCTCCCGAAAGGGCTCGCGTGGTTTCCATGATGGCAGCGAACGGTGGTCCAGCGCCCGTGCTGCCGGCGGGGCCCGCGGCCTGCGAAAATAATAAAAGTGCGAGGTTGCTCTAATGCGATTTTAGATGATTTCGGTGCCAAATTGAAGGACGAATTGCGGTCGTAAACAACAAAACATCGATGAATCTCTTGGACGGAGACTTCCTAGTATGAGCGAGCGTTTGATTGACAAGGCTGGCGGATCGTTCGAACGATCGAGTTCTCGTCGATTTCAAAACTGCGCAAAATGCAGTTCAGCACGTGTCACCACACTTTTGGCACAATCGCTCCCTGACGAGCGCATCTTTGACCAAATCCTCGCAACTGCGCATAGGTAATAGTATAAACTATCCGCGATTGCAATGATTTGGTCTGCAATCGACCTTTTGCATTGCAAATTGTTGCCACAATGTTCCAATTGTGGCTGACACATTTGCTTAATTGCAATGCAAGTGTGAGCTGATCGCCACTTTTTAAAAGATACCTGGCACACAACGGAAGAGTGTGGGGGTGATGGACAGGCCATTTTTAGAATTAAAAAAATCTGGTGTGCACCCCCCTATTGTAGATTAGACTTTGGACTCCTTCCTCTGCACTACCACCCTACATGTAGTTTATTATGCCTTCAGTACTGCCAAGTAGCACTTGTAATCTTGACTACAATGGACTCTAATCCACAAGATTTACAGTAAACCATGTAATATGTAATTGTTGAAGCCCCTATTGAAGACCGCAAGTAGACTACAGGCTACTACAATCAAGCTACAAATGGACTAAAAACTACAAAAGTGTACTTCAAGTGTAGTACAAGCTAACTGTGTGTGGTTTGTAATGTGTAGTTTGCAATTTTAATCCATGACACAGCTTGGGGAACCTATTCGTGTGAATGGTTCAAGTATACCCAAAAATTACTACAATCATACGTAAATTAGTTTCATGTTTAAATCATGTGTATCAGGGTACAAAAAGCATCCAGTTTAATAGTTGAGATATGTATGGTAATAACTAACAATATAGTCATGTATCTCAGACAAATTAATACTATGAGTTGCCTCTACTCCTGGAAAAGTTGTTTCCTTCTTGTTTAAATGATTCTTACTCTTCTCGGATCTTTTGACTCTGTTTGTTCAAATACCAACAAATATATGAAACAGCATAGGTTGACTTGGAGTCTATCCGGTCAATAATTTATTCAATTGTTGGTGCTTGAAGACAAAACACTATTATGGTATGTCTAGAAGTCACAAAAATGACTAACCAGACCAAACCAAGGCTTAAGAATTGCTTCAATACGTCTCGCAAAGCCTCTGTTCATATGGGGGTTATCCATTTTTGCATGAATGGCCCTCCTACTCTGGGAATGGAAAGTCTTTCATGAAAAGAGACTTAACTATTGATATCTGATCCTAGACCTCTACAGATTTATTCCTATCCCAACATTTCAGCTATTGCAACTCTATGATCCCCCAAGGCTCTTCACCATGGATGGATTCCCTAATCCACTAATCATACAGTGTGGTACTCCATTACCTCATGTAGGATTCCTCTGTCCACAAATTGCAAAGTCAGCTGTGGGACTTGGGTTTACATTTATCCAATGGTTGCATCTAGCACTCCATTAACCACTTTGATCATGACATCAAACTGAAAGCCTTCCTTGGAGGCAATGATGCAATTGATGATTTGTATGTAAAGTTGAAATGGACACCACCAGGAGCTGTTTTTTGCACACACAAGGCTTATATACAAAACCCAAGGTGCTGAAATTTTGACTACTATGGCATTACAAGAGAAGCATTGGTTTTACCAGAAACTATGGTTGATAAGACATAAAGAGTCAGGTAGTGTGAATCACCATCACAGTATGGTGTAATTAAGTACAGTAACAAGACAATTAAGATTACTTTGTACCCTTTGTCATTTCTCCAGCCTATGCACTACATTTTGGTAACTGTCAGCCACAAGTTATGCAGCCATGCTCAACAGCTGCATGTCCAACATTGTCTGAACAAATCCATCATGCACATCAACATCATTGTAAGAGATAATTTCTACCATCTCCACTGAGGCCCCTTTCAACATTTTGAGCAATCTGATGCTTTCATCCTCAGCACCACACCACATCTGTCTATTATGTACAAGGCATTTCCCCAATTCCTGAGATCACCTCTGTTTTGGGATATTCAAGATTAGTGGTAGATGCTACTCACCTGTGGACTGTAACTACTGTCACACCTCAACCAGGCCTCAGATCAAGGGGAACACTGTGTGCTGCCTGTCTTGCAGTAGTTCAGGGAGACATAGCAACACAGCATCCAGAAAGTCCATTATTGATTGAGAATGATTATTTTTATTTTCCAAACAAATTGTTGCTCTTTGCAGCCTACATAACCACCTACACTCTTCAAACCATCCTCAGATCAATTTGGACTTAGTAGAGAGTGAGAGAGCTGTCTGGCATCCAGTAAGTTCACATTGTATTGAGAAAAAGGTTTCTTATTTTGCAATTAAATTGTTGCTAAGCTGTGATCTGTCACCATTACCATTCCCTAACCAGGCCTCAGATCAAGGGGGGAGGGGCATCTAGGGCAGTCTGCGTGGAGTCTGTAGAGGGTGAGTGAGTTGTCTGGTATCTAGTAAGTCATTTTTTTATTGAGAAGAGGAGTTTTTCAAGTTTTGCAATTGCTCACCTGTGGCCTATTTTGTTTTTTTACAAAACTTTTGAATGCATATAATGTTAGACATGTTTTTAATGTAAGTTGGATTGACCAACGCAATACAAAGGATCTGTTTATTATATCACTAACTGATGGCCTTCCCCAATAGGGGTTGCAACATTTGGATCTATGAAGAAGATTATGAACATGCATTGCCCCTCCTCACACCCAGGACATCACCAAAGTTGCCAGATTTTTTTGTCACACACCCTCCACCAGGATATAGTTTGATATGTGTCTGGTAATCTGTCATTATTGACAAGCACCAAGATGTCAATGACAACAAGAAGTGGATATGTCATTATTGCCATTGCACTTGGTCATGATGGAATCAAACAAATGCACTAAGTCATATGTGTGGGATGGGCAAGGATGTCAAGCCAACTCCAAAATCCCTCACAGAGGCTGACCAAAATATTTGGCATGCCATTACGAGCAAAGCTAAAACAAAAGAAGCTCTGCAACAAGCTGCTCTCATGAACCTCAGCGCAACTAATGCAAAAGCCTTTAAGCTTATGTAGATACGACAAACAACAATGGGAGCTTTGAAGCTTCCTCCAGAGGATCCTGGTGACCTCACTTCTCCTATTACTAAGACTGTTGCAACTGCATCTTGGCCAAGATCAAATACATCCACTACCGGTAACAAGGAGGCAGTGGAATCACCCCAGACATCTCAAGTTAGATAAGTTAGATCTCAAAGACACTCCCAAGATGCCATTCACATGGCTCATATTTGAACCACCCACTGACTTTTGGACAACGCTAAACCCCACAACACCACAGAGACTATTTGTTTCAACAAATGGTGGAGGCGAGTTAGCTACTGATCTAATTGAAATGATGATGATGATTAACATCAAACTTATAATAAAAATTATCAGCTGCTATTGTTCTGATGGTGATTTTGTTCTCTTCTCCACTCCCACATGAATGGTCACAGTCTGCCCGCAGGCCAGAGACATCAGTTTGGTTCCTTTTGGATACAGGATACAGTAACTTCAATGCTGCATATGTTACAGCCATGTCCTAATTAGACTAAGTCACTACTAGGCTAGGTACCCATAATCAAATACTAGGATGAGCATGGGCATGTCACTTTTCCTTTCCACGGCAAGTCTTGTTCTGCCATAGCAAAAAATATGAATGCAACGAGATAAAAATGGAATATAACATTCCCAAAAACCTTGATTGAGGAAAATTCAAAAAACCTCTCTAGCATAAATGATGTTGCTTGTCGTCGTCCATATAAACATTACCATAGTTCCTTCAGCAATACTGGTTTTCTTTGCTATGGTGAGTGTGTACTTGACATGTGATTGCTATGTTGAATAAGGACCATAGCCGCCGTCTTAGTGCTCAAAATCACACACATTTTCTCTCTCACACACAACAAAGTTGTGAGAAATACTGTCTTAGTGTTTGGCATCACACAATCACAACTGTTACGTGGGCATCACAACAATGTATAAAAATGTATTGCTTTGAAACAAGGGAATATGTAGAGGTAGTAAACAATGTTCAAGTGTCACATAGGGATTAAATATTAGTTTGAGAAGTTTTTGCAAAACAATGTTTGAATCTTATTTGAATCTCGTTTTGCTCAGACGTACGTGGGAACCGGATATGTATTTCAATTGTGAGAGCTCGTATGCTTGTGTGGAGTCTTCAAAAAAGTTGTGAAGCGTCACAAGAAGTTGTAAAAAAGTTGTGAGATGGGGCTAATCATCACAAGAAGTTGTGAGGGCTCACAACTTTTTGTGAACAACATCTGTTATTCATCGGAAGAAGTTGTGTGGAGAAAAAAGTTGTGACAAAAATCATGGAAATTTGTGCCTGGCATTAGTAAATGTGTGAAAACAAGAGTTGTGACAAGCCACTGCAAACGAAAAACACCGGTAACCTCCCGGTACACTCGCAAAACGTCAGAGTGTACGGGGAGGTTACCGGAATTTCAAGAGTGTACCGGAGGGTTACCGGATTTTTTACATTACTTAAGCCGCATTTTCGTTTATCACGCTAAGTTTTGAAGCAAAAAAATCTTCGGAGTGGTTGTTTGTTTCATGACTCACATTTAGCGAATCACGAGTTGTAAACAGCAAGATCACCTGTTGGGTCTAGTTTTGGTTTCAATTCTAGGCTTGATCTATGATTTGATTTGGTGAGTGTGTATTGGGCCTATTCATATTTTCAAAATATGGTACTATCAGAAGTGACTGCGCCAAAAATGATAGAACACACAAGAATAATAAGTGGGGCTAATTGGTGCAGTGTGTCTACGTATTTCTAACTCATTCCTTTGTATTCATTCACCTGATTCTGTGACTGCGCCAAAAAATGGAACATAAGTGGGGCTGAAAATTGGTGTAGTGTGCCTACGTGTTTGTTACTTATTCCTATTTGACTTCACCTGATTCTTGCATGGCTATTCGTGTATGATAAGAAAGTTATTGTAGTACGTAACCATACTACAACGGTGCTTGACCCAGAAGCAACTCTGCACAATATGGTATTGTACAATATGGTACCATACCATAGTAGTGTGCCCTCTCACTGCTTTCACATCACACAATTATTTTTTTATTTACATCACTGATACCCCACCGGCCCATCATGGGAGCGGCCGAAACTCAGTCCACAGACTGAGTTATCCCTCCCGCCTTGCACCGCCGTGTTGCCAACAACAATTGGCAGCGGCGGGTATATTTTGGGGGTGAGTAATCACAATTTTGTCTTGTTCTACAATATTATACTCACCACACGGCCAATTTTTTTCAATTAAATAGTTGCAGGCCTACCGGCGAAATCGCCAAAACTCAGTCCACAGACTGAGTTAGGCATTCCGCCTTGGACCGCCGTGTTGCCAAGAACAATTGGCAGCGGCGGGTATATTTTGGGGTAAGATATTTAAAACTCTTCATGTTCTACACCACTATACTCACCACACGTCCATTTTTTTTCAATTAATTAGTTACAGGTCTACTGGCGAAATGCCAAAACTCAGTCCACAGACTGAGTTAGGCATTCCGCCTTGGACCGCCGTGTTGCCAACAACAATTGGCAGCGGCGGGTATATTTTGGGGGTAAGATATTTAAAACTCTTCATGTTCTACACCACTATACTCACCACACGTCCATTTTTTTCAATTAAATAGTTACAGGTCTACTGGCGAAATCGCCGAAACTCAGTCCACAGACTGAGTTAGGCATTCCGCCTTGGACCGCCGTGTTGCCAACAACAATTGGCAGCGGCTGGTATATTTTGGGGTAAGATATTTAAAACTCTTCATGTTCTACACCACTATACTCACCACACGTCCATTTTTTCAATTAATTAGTTACAGGTCTACTGGCAAAATCGCGAAACTCAGTCCACAGACTGAGTTAGGCATTCCGCCTTGGACCGCCGTGTTGCCAAGAACAATTGGCAGCGGCGGGTATATTTTGGGGTGAGTTTTCATGAACTCATCTTTTTCACCCTATTATACTCAACACATGTTAATTTTTTTCAATTAAATAGTTACAGGCCCAGTTCTGAAATCCCCAAAACTCAGTCCACAGACTGAGTTTGGGATTTCGCTTTGCACCGCCATGTTGCCAACGATATTTGGCAGCGGCGGGTATATTAATAGAGGTGAGTTGCATGGAATACAATTATTTTTACACTTGTCTTGACTACATCTAATTTTCAATTATTTTATTTCAGGCCAGGCACGTGAACAGCCAAAACTCAGTCCACAGACTGAGTTTGGCATTTTGCCTTGCACCGCCGTGTTGCCAACAACGTTTGGCAGAGGCATGTAAATTTTTATGGTGAGTTATTGAAGTCAAACTATTTTACAATTGTTTTCATTTCAGCTTAGTTTCAATTAAATAATTAATTTTCTTCTACCTTGGTGATAATATTGTCCACAGTATTGTTTTTTTTGGGGCATCTTGGGGCTGAAATTTTGGCACCTGTGTCCTTTTGGTGGGCGATGTGTTGGGCGGGCCCCTAAAATATGTTAATGTAGTATGTTTAATTATATTAGTGGAGATAAATTACACATACTCTATTATTGTAGTCCAACAGTAGGTAGCCCTCCCGGTAACCCTCCTGTAACGTTCCGGTAGCCCTCCCGTATGCTCGGTAACCCTCGGTACTCTCCAGTAGCCTTCCCGTAACCTTCCGGTTACCCTCCCGTACACTCTCTGTATGCCACTGGTAAACATTTTTTAGCTACTAAGTAATGCAGTTATAGCAACTACTTAGATTGAAATCGATTCTAAGACTTACTGAGAAGTCTGTTTTCCTGTAAAAAAGTACCAATTCCTATCGTACGCAGAAATAAATCCGAAAGCTCCTTTTGGTCTCAAATTTCCGGTAACCTCCCGGTAGACTCCGGTAACCCTCCCATACACTAGTTTACCGGAGGGTTACAGAAGTGTACCGGGAGGTTACCAGAAGATACCATTCGGGGCTCCGGTAACCTCCCGTACACTCAAGTGTACGGGGAGGTTACCGGTGTTTTTCGTTTGCAGTGGCACTAAGACATCCTCATAGTCTTTGCTACATCCATCTTAGTTGGGCCATAAACCTTCTTGATAACCTGGCCTGGGCCATAGCCAAATGAACATTGCTTCCTATTGGCATGGCAAGGGTTATCATGGATGAGCTGTATGTGGTGCTAAGCTATTGCATGCCAGTCAGCAATGAGTAGGACATTGAAGGCAAGTGCCCTTGGCATGCTTCATATTATGGTGGCCATAGTAACTTGCATGGTATGCATTGCAGCCACCAGCACCTGATCAACTATGTCTCTAGCTTGCATTAGATTCGGCCGGATTGCTACGCATCAATACTCGCATAAAAATTTTCCCCACTGTTTGATGTATGTGCTCACAAATTTTGTTCAATTGAGGATTCTCATTTGTTGATTGAACATCCTTGATGTCAAACCTATGGAGGAGCCATTGGAATGGGCATCAAATGAATTCACCACCCTTGTTATGTACACAATGAATTGGACAGGAAAATGGGAAAGCTTTCTTTGATGAATTTATCCCTTTTGTGATGTGAGGTTTTTGTGAATTCTGATCAACTCAACCAAGTTAGAGACTGTGTCAATACATATAAACACATCAAATCCAACTTTAAGTTGTTTACCTTGACCATTGAAGGGCCAATCAAGTCAATTGCAACTTCTTCCATTAGTGTGCTGCCTAATTCTCAAGACAATCAACAAAACATTGCCTTGCATGCTTTCATGTTTATTTTTCAATGTTAATGTAGTTGTCCCATCAAGATCACTTTGCAACTATTACACTTTCAGTACATTGCCATCAAATTTTTTATTTTGATGCTTTTATGTGAAAGTGAAATCAGTTGTTTGCAAGTATGCATACTTTTATGCTTGACATAGGCCAAGAATCAGCCCATTTTTGTACCCATTGGTACAAAATCCAAAAGGAGCATTCTCAGGACTCCCCAGGGGGGAAGTCCGCTGCCCCTGATCCAAAAGGCAAGGACTCCCCAACAGTGGAGTCCAACGTCCTGGTCCAAAAGGCTAGACTCCCCACCACAGGAGTCCACTGCCCTATGGGCCCGGAACACCAGAGTCCATAGTCCCTTCATTTGGGAAGGCTAAATACATACCAATGTGTGTAGAATCTACACACATTTCGTTTGCATCGTTTGGATTTGAAGAGCAGCTCCACTGCCCTTCCATCCTCATAATTAGAGCAAATTAAGCTCATAAAATAAAAACTTCCACCCCTGCCGAAACTACCTTTAATTTTTGCGTGATATTTATTTTGCGACGATACGGCTCAGGTCAGTGCTACGTTGCGGAATTTATTGGAAGATTTCTTGCCTGCATTGGCTTTTTGCACATTGCATTTGCAAAGTCATACAATTTTTCAGCACCTTAGAAAGACATTATTTTATCTTGAACAAACAGCTTATTAGTCTCCCGGTCAAACAGCTTATTTGATGCATCCACGGCTCAGGTCACTATCTTAAGATAGCCATTGTGCAACCTTCGCGCACCAAAGCCAACGACATCCAACTAACTTTTTTGCATCAGCGATACGTTTTTTTTGCGCGATTGACGATCTCTCCAAAATCAGCTACGCGATTGACGAATTCCTTTGGTTTCGTTATCGATGAGCTCTTCAAAAATTCTCCCGCCATCAGCAAGATAGCGATAAACTTCGAGCGATTGACTTTGGCAATTGGGGCGTCCTACAAGTCGGATTAATTTTGTGATCGAGAATTCTTGCGAATTAGTTGGAAGCAAGACTTTCAAGAAATAAAAGTCGAAGAAGAAAAATTTGAAAATTAAAAAATTAAAAAAATTATTTTTCGAACTAACCTCCACAAGGCACCCAAGACCTTTTTCAAGGCCTTATTTTATAATACGCCCCTTGGAGAGGCGATTGAGAGGATGTCGTCTAGCAAGTCAAGCCTAGAAGGCCTCAAGCCACAGGAGTGCGAGAGGAGTTCAGGGAGGTCCAAGCCACCCATCTCCTATATTCCTACTGTCATGGACACCACCAAGGTGGTAAATAAAATCAAGGTCTCCAACAAGATGACTTTGTCCGTCACCGTCTTCGATGAAGGAAGTCCGGAGCAGTTCCTGAACCATGTTCAGACCTCACTGGAGATAATCTCCCAGAGAGGGCTAGACATGGGTTGTGAGGAAGCATGCAAGGCAGATGCAAAGGCTGCGACAAAACTGACTGCGGCCAATGCGGCAAAAGCCAAGTATAAGGGAACGGACGAAAGTTCTCCCATCCTCCAGGCATGGACCAAGGTAACTGCTGCCAAAATCTGTAGCCAAGAGGCCATAGAGTCCGCTGGCCAAGGAACCTTCTTGCAGTATTCCACCCAACTGTTGGAAACTGCTCGTAGGCCTTGGACCAACATCGTAGGGGAACAGATCAGTGAACCATGGACTGACATCTATGGGGTTAAACACCCCACAAAACCTGGGACTCCTTCAGGGAGTGTGTCCAGTTGCACCGGCAGCCTGTCTTTAGGACTGATGCAGCGGAGCAAGATTGTTTCTATATCAGCAATGGGCTGAAGAAACCTAACAAGGTCCCTATCAGGGACTTTGTGCAGAGGATCCAACGCCTTAACGGGTGCATAGAACTCTTGCCATGACTGTACTACTCTTCGAAGGCTGCAAAGTCAACAAAAGTATGTGGAGCCTTTGATGATGCCGACTAGGCAAGCCACATCCTCAGGATGGTTCCTAGGAACTGGCAGGACCGCAATATGAGCTCAGTGGAGCTTTGGTACCACAGAGCGTCAGGGAACTTCTAGAAGTCCTTGAATGCATTGAAAAGGCCTACCCCACCGAGAAGGTTGGAGAAGGACCCAAGAATGTAGCCAAGTCTAGCGACTCAACTAAAAAGAAGATGGTCTCTTTTAGTGACTGGATTCCCAAGAAACGTCGCACAGAGAAGTACTGCTCTCTCTGTAAGAAACATGGGGGCGCACATACCACCCACAATACTCCGGATTGCCGGAAGTATGAATCCAATGGTACCCCCAAGCACAGCTTCAAGGGGGAAAAACCAAATGGAGCCTCTCTTGGACAAGAGAGACCTGCTCGAGGAGGAAGTAGCTATGTGCAGCTATCCGCTAAAATCGACAAACTTACCAAGTCCAACAAGAAAAGAAACATGCTATCACCAAGAAGAAGCGTAAGCATCACAACGTGAGTAACAGTGATGATTCAGACTCATCCTGAGATGATGGGTTGGGGAGTACTAAGAAATTGTGTAGTAAACTTGACTGTAATGACATGATCAACACCTATCTTAGTCTGATTAAAACTTCCCCACGTGCCAACATAACATTTTCTGATTCACACATTGTCAGTTTGAATCCAACACAAGACCTAGGAAATCTTGCAGTTGAAACAACTCAGAGTGAAACAATTTCCAAATTGTCGGACCCCGAACTGTCGGGTGACCTTTTCAATAGTGTGAACCCCCCTTTGACAGGTAAAGAAGGACGGGTCACTACTGTAGTAGCCAAAGCACGTTATATAATGACTGAAAATCCAGCCCGTAAGAACCTCGAACACTCTACAGGGCGTCGTACCAGTAACACAGTCATCAGGATCCTACTAGATAGTGGATCTGATGGTGATCTCCTGTTCCATGCAAAAGGAACGGAGAAACACATTCCCTACTTGACTAGGTAGGTGCCAAAGTCTTGGCATACATCGAATGGGAGCTTCCTAACCAAAGGAGGGAGCGAAGTTAACTTGAAATTCTTTGAGTGTTCAAACAGTAAGGAGTACTTAGTGACTCCAGACGTAGTAAAGTACGATAAGAAGAAAGTGACTAAGCCAGTGTTTGACCTCATTCTTGGATGAAAAACCAGGTCAGAATTGTTCTAGATTTTCGAACAAAAGAAAATACCATTGACCAAATCATTTTGCCAATAAGAGATGTCAATAGTCTGACCAAATTGAACCTGGATAAAGCCTGTGCTGTCAACAACAGCATGGCAAATGAACTGCAAAGTACTCAGGAAGCGACACAGCGGGTAGTTAAAATCCTAGATGCGAATTATAAAAAGGCAGACCTCCAATCAATTGTTAGCACCAATTGTACTCACCTTAGTCTCCAAGACCAAAACTCGTTGCTGGAGTTACTCACACATTTTGAGGAACTTTTTGATGGAACACTAGGTGATTGGAACACAGAGCCCGTGTCTCTTGAACTCAAGGAAGGCGCTAAACCATATCATGGTAGGGAATACCCAGTACCTAAATCCTGTAAAGAAACAACTATTAAAGAACTAAATAGACTATGCGAACTGGGAGTGGTAGAGTTTCAGCCCAAATCGGAATGGGCGTCACCATCATATTTATCACTGCAAAGAAAGATGGAACTGTACGATTTCTCACTGATTTTAGGGAGGTAAATAAACAACTAGTCGGAAAGCTGTTACCATTACCCAAAATCAGTACGGTTCTGCAAGAGCTAGAAGGATTTACCTATGCTACAACCCTAGATTTAAACATGGGTTACTATACCATTAGATTGGACCCTGATTCATCCAAAATATGTACCCTCATTTTTCCATGGGGCAAATATTCCTACCTCCGGTTGCCGCAATGGGCATCACTGGTTCACCAGATATTTTTCAAGCAAAAATATCAACACTTATGGTAGCCTTAGAGTTCGTAAGAGCTTACCTTGATGATTTGTTATGCATCACAAATGTAAATCTGGAAGACCACCTTGACAAACTGAAAATGGTGCTTACCAGGTTACGTGAGGCGGGCTTGCGAATCAACGCCCAAAAATTGTCTTTCTGTGCCATAGAAACTGAGTATTTAGGTTATACCCTCACACAAACAGGGATTTAACCACAGCAAAAAACGATACAGTCAATTCTCGCAATCTCACCGCCAAAAATGTCAAAGACCTCCGTAAGTGCCTGGGCATGGTCCAGTATTATAGAGATCTTTGGGCAAGACTCAGCAAAGTGCTTGCCCCACTCACCTCATTGGTAGGTGAGTGTGGTCACACCAAGGTCACTAGAGCCAATAAGACGAAGAAACGTCCATGGTACTGGGACACGGTGCATCAAAAAGCATTCGATGACGTAAGACTATGACATGAGCCAAGGATACCTACTGGCACCCCTGACCCAACCAGGCCCCACTTTCAGGCCATAGGCATAAATACTATTCCCACTGAAGAGGGGAAGTATGCAACAGTTCAACTCATGACCTTCTCAGAAACAATGAGTTAAGTGGTACATGCCTGTCAAGTATGGTTGACAAGGTTCAACTTTTCAACTGGCAAATTGGAATCTTGGATACAGCAGTTCCAAGATAGCACAGACAACTTGGAATCTTGGATACAGCAGTTCCAAGATAGCACATGTCAACTACAAGATTGACATGATAAATTCAAGAGGATCACCATTGGGCAATCCTCATTTGTTGATCTATTCTATAGCTCATAAAAATAATCTCCACTCATCTGGAACACCTTTTTCTACTTCTTTACCTACGAATACTTTTCAACTACTTCCGGCTTAGGTCACTATGGTACGACAGCCGAACTCAGTAAGTTCATTGCCCTACCACACACGAAGGCTCTCCCGACGACCCACTGGCGGTCGAGAAGAACAAACCTTTACCACGCAGGGTACTACGTTCATTGTGCACCACTGTGCGAACGATTTCTTCCTCAGCCCTCCATGGAGTTCCTACAAGAAACTTTTTTTAGGCACTAGCCTAGGAGAGAAGCTACAAGCCATGACCTACCTGAAGGCAATTCCCGAAGGACTCAAGTGGGTAGAGTGCGAACGTGGCATCGGAGGAAAGAAGTCCCCCGTACGCTACATTCCCGAGCAGGATCCTGTGCAGGATGCCCTCGAGAAGAACAAGAAGACCACCAACTTCAAGTTGACTCTTCCCAACACCGGAAACGAGTTGAAGGTGGCAGTATGGGTGTCCAGGACTCCCGAGCAGTTTTTACTGCATGTACGCTCAGCGATTCACGTGTACAAGCAAATGGGGCTTGACACGAGCTTCAACGATGTGGAGAAGGCTTTTAAAACAGCCAAGCTTGATGCAGAGATCGCGAAGGAGGAGTATACGCAACTGCGTAACTCTGAGAAAAAGAAGAAGGGCAATAAGGGAGATGTGCCCGGTACCAGCACCAAGGCTGCATCGCCTGCCCTAGCAGAAGCAAAGGCCTTGTACGACAAGGCCCTAACGGAGCCGTGGCTTCGCCGTCTAACGGCAGGAGCGAAGCCCTTTGAGCTGTATGGAAGCCTTCTCTCCGACAAGGCCCGTCAGCCTTGGGAGAACATCATCAAGCCCAAGTGACTCGCGCTCCTTGGGAAGACATCAAGGAAGTACCGCACATGGAGACTCCCACGAAGACTTGGGACTCGTTCCACGAGTGCGTCATGTTCCACCTGTTGCAGGTGTTCCGTCATGATGCGGGTGAGGCCCTCAAGTACTACATCACTTACACGTTGAAGAAGCCCAACAGGGTCTCGATACGTCAGTTTTTCATCCGAGTAGAACAGCTCAACAGCTACCTCGAGACATTGCCCTGCCTGTACTACAGGGCAAAGGCTAATCAGGCTACCAAGAAGGTATTGCCCTTGGATGACGCCGACCTTGCTACTCACTTGTTGCTCATGTGTCTGGCCAAGTGGCAGACCCAATACGACTTGACTGAGAATACCACTCCGGTCAGCACTAGGGCCCTTCTCTTGGTCCTAGAGAACATCGAGAATAACGTGGAACTCGATGCGAAGCCTCCCAGCTCGACCAAAGCAAAGGGGGCTGATCAGAAGCGAAAGATGGAGTCGATGGACTCTCGCATCCCCAAGAAGCCCAAGAAAGTGGGCTGGACTGAGAAGCACTGCGTACTATGTAAGAAGCATAGGGGGGGGCACAAGAGTCACAATACGCGTGACTGCCGCAGCTATAACAAGGACGGTACTCCGATCAAGAAGAATGGGGGCGCAGGTAAGCCCCATTCCAAGGAAAGAAAACCAGAGGGTGCGAACTTTGCCCAGATTGTCTGGGCGGAGTTGAAGAAAGCACTCCGCAAGAAGTCTAGCAAGCGCAAGAGACGCCGTGCTAATGAATGGGAAAGTGACAGCAACTACGACGACAGTTCGTGAAGGCACGGGTCGGATAGCACTGGGGAATTACATACTTGTAAGAAACGTAAACTAAATACTGCAGTTGACAGTTATACTAACCCCAGTCCGAGTAAAGCTATCCCAACTAGTAAAAGTCAAAAAAACAATAAAATTAAATTATCCTTCACAAGAGACAAAATATCAAAAAAACTTGTTCCAAAACGAGAAAAGTCTGAATTAAAAATTCGAGATAATTTAGAAACCACGAAATAGAACATTTCAAAAAAATCTTACGACAAAATCAATGTCAGTAATAATACAACAGCCACTAAGGCTAGTTTTAAGACTCCCAGTACAAACCATAGTCTCAAGCAACCAAGACAAGTGGTTGCATCCCACACCAAGGACCGCCTCGGTGTTACGGCACTAATAGCCATAATGGAACCAGCGACTGAAAGTCAATCCTCCAGAGCATACAAACAACCTCTGAGGAGTCGCCCCAGTAACAAAATCAAAGTCCTACTGGACTCTGGGTCTGATGGAGACCTTATTTTCCTACCAAAAGGAAAAGACAAACCCTTTCCCTACCTGACTAGGCAGGTGCCAAAGTCTTGGCATACGTCAAATGGGAGCTTCCAGATGACTGGACGGGGGAAGATCAAAGTTATATTCTTTGAGTACTCCAACAGCAAGGAGTACTTTCTACAACCAGATGTTGTGGAATACGAAGAAGATGGCATGACCAAACCAGGGTTTGTCATTCTTGGTAGTAATACCTTGAAAGAGTTAGGAATTGTCCTAGACTTTTGGACAAAAGGAATCACAGTAGATGACATCTCACTGCCAATGAGAGACATCAATAAACCAAAAACAAGAGCAACAGTTGAACGGGCTTGGACTATTAATAATAGCATGTACCACGACACGTCCAAAGAACCCCAGAGTATGCTCGAGGCAACAAAATGCCTCATACACATACTAGATGCTAAATATGAAAAAGCGGATGTCAGGGCAATTGTCAAGGACAACTGTACACACACCTAAGTGACCCAGAACAAACAAAGTTACTGGAGCTCCTACAAGAATTTGAAGAGCTATTTAGTGGGAAATTAGGTGTAATCCGGTCTCCCTCCAATTAAAGGAAGGAGCACAGTCATACCATGGCTGGCCGTGTCAACTACCCAAGAAGCATGTAGAAACCACCAAGAGGGAGGTACAGAGGCTATGTGACTTAGGGGTACTCAAATGGCAAGACGATTCTGAATGGGCTTTGCCAACATTCATTATACCAAAAAAGGACAACACCGTACGGGTTGTCAGCGGTTTTAGGGAAGTAAATAAACGTATAGTGAGAAAACTGTTTCCTATTCCCAAAATTAGCACTGTTCTTCAAGAACTAGAAGGCTTTACATATGCCACAGCCCTTGATCTCAACATGGGCTACTACACCATTAGATTGGATCCAGATGCGTCCAAAATATGCACCATTATCTTCCCGTGGGGTAAGTACTCTTACCTATGGTTACCAATGGGTGTTGCATGTTCTCCAGACATCTTCCAAGCTAAGATGTCAGAGCTAATGGCAACCCTTGAGTTTGTCTGAACTTACCTTGATGACTTATTATGCATCAGCAAGGGTAGCCTGGAAGACCACCTTAATAAACTAAGACGGGTTTTCATCAGGTTGCGAAACACAGGCTTGACAGTGAATGCACGCAAGTCGACTTTCTGTGCCGTGGAGACAGAATACCTAGGTTATGTTTTATCCAGAGATGGTATTAAGCCACAACCAAAGAAGGTGCAGGCAATATTCACATTAACACCGCCACAAAATGTTAAACAACTCCGTAGATTTCTGGGCATGGTCTAGTACTACAGAGACATTTGGGCAAGACACAGTGAAATCCTTGCACCACTTCCCAACTTGGTTGGTGAATGTGGACACACCAAAGTC